>CAUYLG010038500.1:0-35125 GCA_963573385.1 Cacajao melanocephalus
CTGTGGAGCTCTTGGCATGGGAAGGCCGTGGGACTGAGGAGAGCAGGAGCTCACTTGGCACACTGTCTGCTTCTCGAGTGCAGAGGAGTCACCCCACATGTGGCCACGAGCTGAGGAACAGGCACCCCGGCTTTCCTGGCTTGCCCATCCCAGCAGCTTCTACTCTGTGGTCAGGAGGCCTCAGTGGGGAAATGCTGTTGGGGCAGAAACAGGTCCCGACACCCGAGGAAGCAGGTATGGGACAGGGAGAGTTCTGGGCCATGCCAACAATCGACAGGACACACTTTGGGCCCACACCCTTCTCACTGCTGAGCACAGGTTCTCCTGTCTCCGGCCCAGGATGTCGGGCAAATCCATCACCTCTGAGCCTCTGCTGTCCCACTGGGGTGAGACCCCATGGTCAGACCTGTGCTGGGGGCGGGCTCCTGCTCACAGCAGTGCTGGGCCCAACACGTCCTGCATCCACTCATGGTCAGCTGACACCTTTAATTTCAGGTCTGAATGTGTAAATCTCAAGACATGGATTTCACAAATGACCCTGTGCACCACTCCCAGTGAAAGATGTGGAAATCAGCACATTGCCATTTCCCCATCTCATATCCCCATTTCTGTTGAAAAAAATTATGTATCCTTCCTACAATGTAAGCATTTAGCTTTCAACTCTGTATTAACTGCAGTCACTTTTGCCAGATGAAACTGCTACTTCTTTGCCCTCTGAAGCAACCCAACCCGCTGCTCTAGCCACCCTCAGCCAGCTGACCCTGGGGCCTCTGCAGCTGGGCTGCAACACCTTCCCTACTCCTGCACAAAGCGTCTGAAACAGCAGCCTGCCCTAGCTGGTCGCCTCCTCCCACTACCTGAACATCAGCTCCAGGGTGCAGGGTCCATGCTGTGCTTGCCCCGCCCCATCCCACAGAGCCCTCTGCACCCCAGTGAGGCCCGGCTCTTCAGCTCTGGACCTTTGACTCATCAACACAAGTGAACAAAAACAATCCCTCTCTTGTTCAGACCTGTGCTGTGCAATCCAGTAGCCACACACGGCTCTCGGGCACTTCACGGTGGCTGGTCTGAAATCTGACATGCTCAAAGTGTAAAAGACATGGTGGATTTTGAAGACTTGAACCAACAAAAAAGTAAAGTGTCTCATCATTCATGTTTTACTAATCTCATGATGAAAAGACATCATGCATGTGAGGAGTAAAATGCAGCGATGAGACCATTCGTGACATGTTGTGACAAGCGTGGTTGGCTGTGCCTCTGTTCCGTGTGGAGCTGACAGACCCCTGGAGCCCACAGCACAGCCAGGTGGGGACATGTGTGGGCCCAGGTGAGGCCCACCTCCTGTGGTCACCCACACGACCACTGTGACACTGGACACTGCCCAGGGTGACCAATTTCTGGGCCGTCAGGGATGGGCTTTCCTCAGAGGCCCTGGCTTCTTCCTCTCACCCTCAGCCTGTGCTCCCTACACTGCCTGGCTCTACTCACTTCGAGGAAGCTCCTTGCTGCCTCCCAGACCCCATCTTCCTGCACTGGGGTCTCAGAGTGCCTTGGTCCTTGCTCAGTCTCCCTGGGCTCAAAGCCCTTCCTCCCAGCCCGCAAGGGGGCCCACCTATGACAGCCAGCACCCTATGCTGCTGCATCTCCTCTGCCTGTCTCCCCTGCAAAACCCCCAGAGCCAGGGGCACAAATGGCTCCTGAAGATCTGACCTTAAAGAGCTGAGCTGTTTCCTAAGCAGCCTGCCTCCCCATGCCCACTCCAAGTGACTCACTCT
The DNA here is from genome assembly GCA_963573385.1 of Cacajao melanocephalus. Taxonomy (NCBI): domain Eukaryota; kingdom Metazoa; phylum Chordata; class Mammalia; order Primates; family Pitheciidae; genus Cacajao; species Cacajao melanocephalus. The sequence goes on from CAUYLG010038500.1 coordinate 1,776, forward strand.
CCTGTTCAGAAGCCCTTCACTGGCTTCCCACCTCACCATAGGTCAGTTCAAAGGCCCCTCCACGGCCCACCAGGCCCAGGCTCCAGGCCTCCCCTTTACCACTCCTTTCCTGCCGTGTCTGCTTACCAGGCTCTGGCTCCGCAGCTCCCTTTGGGGAGACCTCAGCGCTCTCCAACCGCAGGGCCTCTACACATGCTGGTCTATCTGCCTGACCATCCACTGCTGGCTCCTAAGAGTCCTTGGGGTCTCAGCCTCCCCAGCTCCATTCAAGCACAGCCCTGCCCCCACAGCCTCTCTTGCCCACAGCCCTGCCTCCCTCCCTGAGCACTGAGTCCCAGGGTCATCCGCCCGTCAGATGGAAGCTAGGAGAGTATACCAACCTCTGAACTGGGAGACCCCGCGCTGCACTCCACGCTCAGGGCTCACCTCACTCCTATTTGGTAAAACAGCCCTGAACTGCTGCATGTGGTGATGATTATCCGGAAGCGCGAGGCTTTCCAGATGTCTTCTCCATCTCTGCAATACGGTTTGACGGCATCAATAACTATCTGGGGGCAAGGAGGGGTGGAGGTAGTTTACTTTTCCACTTCTATAAACTGGATGGAATCACCAGGTCTAAAATAATTCCAAGAGGGAATCTTACCACTTCTCAGTTACATCTAAGTCATAATTTAAGATTTTTTTCCTCAAAATATTTCATACTTATCAATTCAGTCTATGTTTTAGAAACTCTAGAGCCACAAATATAAACACATAATCCCACAGTTCCTTCTCCAAAACAACTTTGTACATTTTCTACTCAGTTTTATTTTTGTTTTTTGAGATGGAGTCTTGCTCTGTCACCTAAGCTGGAGTGCAGTGGCACGTCTCGGCTCACTGAAACCTCTGTCGCCTGGGTTCAAGCGATTCTCCTGCTTCAGCCTCTCGAGTAGCTGGAATTACAGGCGTGCACCACCATGCCCAGCTATTTTCAATGTCTTTTTTAAAAGCAACTTTAGGCCGGGTACAGTGGCTCAGGCCTGTAATCCCAGCACTTTGGGAGGCGGAGGCTGGTGTATCACTTTTGGTCAGGAGTTCGAGACGAGCCTGACCAACATGGTGAAACCCTGTCTCTACCAAAAATAAAAAATTAGCTGTCTCTACTAAAAATAAAAAATTAGGATGTGGTGGCACAAACCTGTAATCCCAGCTACTTGGGAGGCTGAGGCAGAAGAACTGCTTGAACCCAGGAGGTGGAGGTTGCAGTGAGCTGAGATCACGCCACTGCACTCCAGGCTGGGCAACAGAGCAAAAACTCCGTCTCAGAAAAATAAATGAATAAAAAACAAAAGCAATACTTCACTCTATAAGCAAACCAGCAACTTAAAATTTCCTTAAACGGATATTTAAAGCCAAACCAAAAAACCGAAAAAGAAATAATACATTTGGGGATTAAATAAAAGAGGAATGTGATAATTTAACAATGCTACGAATGCCCATGATAGGTCTGGTAACTCACACAGAATGAGAATGTGATGAAATATTCAGGAATCAATCTCCACCATTTAGTGGTAAGGGAGAACCCCGGGCAGAGCCATTTCTCAAACACAGCTTTCTATGGCAACTCTCTGCCCACCCCCCTACCCCTGCTTTCCCCTGCCCACTTGGCATTTCCTATGTTCCAGGGAGGGGTTCTGGTGCTCCCGCCTGCTTGCGCTGAGGGCTTACCTCCTCAAACCTGCAGGTGGCGTTCACCCGGACCATGGCGGCTGGCCGCAGCACCCTGCTCTCGTGCAGCCGCAGACACACAAGGTCAGCTGCACTGTTGGAGGGCGCACAGACCAAAATCCGACTGTCCGGCAAGGCAAAGTGTACCTTCATCAAAGACACACAAGAGACCAAGGCTCAGGAACATCCATGCCGCAAGGTGGAAACTAGGAGTCTAACCTCAGCATGCACATTTGCATGCAGGGACTCAGCTGCGTGAGCCAGCCCCCAACCCACTGAGACCCAGGTACGGCTGTGCCTCATCACACTGCTGCCAAGACCTGGGTTAGGTGGGAAAGTTCTCTGCTATCTCTAAGATTCTAAACCACCTTCCAGGGCAGAAATGGAGTCAGATTAACCTGCACACATCTGGCGTGCAGCACACTTCTGCACTCAACCTGTTTGCCAGTTTGAATCCTGAATCACACTAAATGTGGATGGTCTTCGACTGATGATGGTTTGACTTTATGATGGTGTGAAAGTCATCCCCAGTCACCCTGCTTCTCAACTTACGAGTCATACCTTGATGAACCTGAAACAGGCTTCCAAAATCCAATTCACGATGCATTTATTTGGTCGTAACCCCATCAAAAGTCAAGAAGCATCTATATACAATATTTTCATAAACTTAACTTCCATTACAAATGAAGATCTAAAACTCTGCAGAATGGTGGCTGTAGCTACTGTAAGGGTAACTTCTTTTCTGCAGCAAAATTTCGTGATTTGGTAGAATAGTTTACTAGGCTAAAAATGAGTTTCCTTCTAAACCTATGAAATAAGCTTTTAAATCCCTATATATCCACATAAATAGACAATATTATGAAGTAACTGGTATTTCTCAAGCTCTTTACAACTTTCAGATTCTACAATCTAGACTCACACTTCCTGAAGACACAGATGACATGTGAACAGCAGCACAGAGCCACAACCCCCGTAGCGCTGCTGTCCTTACCTGTAAAACAGCCTCTATTATTGTCACGGTCTTTCCAGTCCCAGGTGGTCCAAAGAGAATATACGGGAGGGGACGGCAGTCACCACTCAGAATCCTTCTAACTGCTAACTTCTGATTTTCATTTAGCACTGGATTGAAAAACTCCATCTTTCTTGCTTCAGGAGCCTGAATTTCATCTACTGTATGCAAAGTGGAGAAAGTTTCAGTGAGTTCCAAGTAGCTCGCAACAGCTGTGGACACGTCTTCTTAGGTCAGGCGTCAGCACAGCTGTGCAAAGGCCAAAACAGAGCCACAGACAGGGAGCAGCTCTTCAGTGTGACTGTGGCTAAGACAGGCACAGGGCATTCCCTTTAATAATCTGTCTGTGCTTTTTTTTTTTTTTGAGACAGGGTCTGGTTCTGTCACCCAGGTTGGAGTACTGTGGCGTGATCTCAGCTCACTGCAACCTCCGCCTCCTGAGCTCAAGCAATCCTGCCATGTCAACCTCCCAGGTAGTTGGGACCACAGGCACCTGCCACATTTTTGTATTTTTTAACAGAGACAGGGTTTCGTCATGTTGCCCAGGCTGGTCTCAAACTCCTGAGCTTATGTGATCTGCCCACCTCAGCTTCCCAAAAGTGTTGGGATGACAGGTGTGAGCTCCATGCTCAACCTGTCTGTGGTTTGTTAAGGAGTCAGGAGAACACAGCTTCTAAGAGGAAAACAACAGGTGGTCAATTGATTCTGCTGCTTTAGAGATCACCCTCAAATATCAGAAACTGGATTAAAAAATGTCCATCTCTGAAAAGAGCGCCTGGAAAAAACAACCCAGAAACTAAAAGTCTTTTTAAAGTATCTAACCTAAAACACCAAGTCTCCAGTCAAGGTGGAGACAGCAGCCACCTTTCATGGCCACACACCTCCCGACTGTTCTTCCTTCCCATGAGAGCCCGCTCCTCAAAGTCCCCGTTTTCCAGGTATGAGTCTCCAAGTTACTCTTCTCTTGGCCCCTCAACAACACATACCCAAATCACTTATGTCTGCAGCAAACGGTGCCGGCAGGTCCTGGTCACCAGCACGCCTCTCCTTTGTTCCATGTTTAGCTTGGTTCTTCCTGGTTTTCCTATCCTAGAAATTATCATGCAGAAAAGTGGTTTAAAAAAACAGCTCAGTGTTTACACTGGCTTGGCTGAAAGAGCAAACATAAACATCTAGTGTTCTGCTTATTGTATTTATTTAACAGCTCTTTGGATGGATCACAGGTCAGACCCTTTGAAAAATAAAGAAAAAGCAAACTATCAGATAAAAAGCTGCTAAAAAGAGTTACATGTTTTTTTGAATTTGCTTTTAGAAATATAAATAAACTAAAATTTGTGATGATGAAACCAAAGCACAGGACTAAATTTTACTTTACTAATATCATCTTCACATTCTACCTGCTTTCCAGGCTGGACAGTGGGGAACCTGCAGGGAATGGTCAAGGGTACAGCCCAGGGCTCTGAGTCTCCCAGGGACAGCCTCAGCACGACCTCACTGCTATCCTGGGCACTGCTCTCACGACCTCACTGCTCTTACACCTGTCATCCCAGCACTGTGGAAGGCCGAGGCATGCGGATCACTTGAGCCAGGAGTTCAAAACTAGCCTGGGTAACATGGTGAAACCCTGTTTCTAGCAAAAATACAAAAAAATTAGCCAGGCATGGTAGCACACACCTGTGGTCCCAGCTACTCGGAAGGCTGAGGTGAGAGGATCATTTGAGCCCAGGAGGCAGAGGCTGCAGTGAGTGGAGATTGTGCCATCGCACTTCAGCCTGAGTGAGAGAGACCCCATCTTAAAAAAAAAAAAAAAAAAAAAAAGTGGCCAGGTATGGTGGTTCACACCTGTAATCCCAGAACTTTCAGAGGCCGTGGCGGGTGAATCACAAGGTCAAGAGATCGAGACCAGCCTGACCAACATATTGAAACCCTGTCTCTATTAAAAATACAAAAATGAGCTGGGTGTGGCAGCACCTGCCTGTAGTCTCAGCTACTCAGGAGACTGAGGCAGGAGAATCGCTTGAACCCAGGAGGCGGAGGTTGCAGTGAGCCAAGACTGCCACTGCACTCCAGCCTGGGACAGAGCAAGAATCTTAAAAAAAAAAAAAAAGATCCTGCACAAGAATTGGTTTTGTGTGTGTTTAACATAAATGGCATTTGTCCTGAACCAATGGGATTTTCAATTTTTTCAGTACAATCTGTAATTCACAGCTTTGCTCATGTATCTTTGTTAAATAACTTCATTACTTTTATAGGATAAATTCTGGAATCTGTAAAATCAAAAGTTCTGTGGCCAGGCGTAGGAGCTCACACCTACAATCTGAGTGCTTCAGGAGGCTGAGGTGGAAGGACTGCTTGAGTCCAGGAGATCAAGGTTACAGTGAACCATGATTGTAACACTGCACTGCAGTCAGGGGAACAGGGGGAAAAAAAAGTTTCACATTAAAACATTTACACACATTGCCAAGTTTTAGTCCAAAATAAGCTTGTCCAACCAGCGGCACATGGACTGCATGTGGCCCAGGACAGCTCTGAATGCAGTCCAATACAAATACGTAAATTACGTTCAGCACAACTGAGATGACAAACAGACCCATCGGTCCCCAGAGCCTCCTTGTTCCCCTCTGGAGCAGCTCCCTCCGGTCACACTGGCTGGCTCACGTGCTCTGGAACTTCATATAAACACAACTACACAGTGTAATTCATTGGAGATCCATCTGTGGTGTCGCATGTCAACAGTTTACTCCTTGTATTGGCGAGTAATGTCCCACTGTACGAACACAACGCAATCTGCTTATCCATTTACCTGCTCACGGATGCTGGGCTGTTTCCAGTTTTTGGCGATTAACAGAACTGCTGTGAACTTTGTGTATGAATCCTTATGTGGCTGTATGTCTTCATCTCTCTGGGGCACATGCTTGGAGAGGAATGGCTGGGTTGTATGGCAGGTGCACATCCCGCTTTTTAAGAACACCTTTTCCACAGTGTTGTGCTACTCTCCATTGCAACCGCAGGGTATGTCACAGCTGCCCCACGTGCAGATGATCCAGCTCAGTTTCTGGCCATTCAAGTAGGTGTTCAGTGGCACTTGCTGTGGTTTGTGTTTCCCTAACAACTAACGAGGCTGAACATCTTTTCGTGTGTTTATTACCATCGTATGTATTCTTTGATAAGTGTCTGTTCATGTCTTTGATCCATTTTAAAAAATTGAGTTCTTAGTTTGTAGAGTAATATGTTTTCTGAATACAAGCTCTCGATCAGGTATGTGATTTGCAAATATTCTCTCTAGTCTGTCACTTTTCATTGTCTTACCAGTGTCTTTTTTCTTTTTTTTGGACAGTTTTTCTATGTTGCTCAGGCTAGCCTTGAACCCCTGGGCTCAAGAGATCCTCCAGCCTCAGTCTCCCAGGTCACTGGGACTAAAGGTACATACCATTGTGCCTGACTGTCTAACAGTGTCTTTTCAATAGCAAATTATTTAATTTCACTGAAGTCCAATTTATCAATTTCTTTGTAAGTCATGCTCTTAGTCTTATATAAAAAAAATCCTTACCCAAACAAAGGATGTGAAGATTTTCTTCTATGCTGTTTTCTAGATGCATAGTTTTAAGCTTTACATTTATGGCTAGGAACCACACAATAAGTTAGTTTCTGTCTATACTGTGAGGTATGGATCCAGGTTCATGTTTTTGCATGTGTCCTGCATTTACAGATCAATTTAGGTAAACAGGCAACTAGATAATAATGGAGTCTTCCACCCAAGAGATACAAATAGTATCTCTCTCCATTTATTTATGTTTTTTTTTTTTTTTTATTTTTTATGAGACGGAGCCTTGCTCTGTCACCAGGCTGGAGTGCAGTGGTGCGATCTTGGCTCACTGCAATCTCTGCCTCTTGGGTTCAAGTGATTCTCCCGCCTCAGCCTCCCAAGTAGCTGGGATTACAGGCACGCGCCCAGCTAATTTTTGTATTTTTAGTAGAGACAGGGTTTCATCATGTTGGTCAGGCTGGTCTCAATCTCTTGACCTTGTGATCCACCTGCCTTGACCTCCCAAAGTGCTCGGATTACACTTGTGGGCCACCATGCCTGGCCAGTATTTACATCTTTTGTTGCCCACATTTTGTCAGATTTATCATTAATGTTTAAAGCATTTAGGTGCTACCTTAAAAAAAAAATTCTGAGTGTTTACTGGAAATATATAGAAATAAAATTATTTTTCTATACTGATCTTGTATCTTCCAAAATCACTTATTAGTTCTAACAGCTTCACTTTAGATTCCATCAGATTTTCTTCTTCTTCTTTTTTTTTTTTTTTTTTTGAGACAAGGTTTCACTTTATCACCCAGGCTGGAGTGCAGTGGTACAATCATAGCTCACTGCAGCCTCAGCCTCAACCTCCCAGGCTCAAGTGATCTTCCTGCCTCAGCCTCCTGAGTAGCTGGCACTACTGGTGTGTGCCACCATGTCCAGCTAATTTTTAAACTTTTAAAAAAGAGAGACAGGGTCTTGTATGTTGCCCAGGCTGTTCTCAAGTGATTTCCCCACCTCAGACTCACAAGATGCTGGGATTACCGGCATGAGCCACCACGCTGGGCCTCCATCAGACTTTCCATGGGATGTGGATGCCTTTCCTTCCTGCTTCATTGCTTGTCTACAACACACAATGCTGGCCAGAAATGTTGAGTAAACTGCCCTCATCCTGATCTTACAAGCAAAGAGCATTTAGTTATCACTAAGTAGGTTTTTTTTTTTTAGGAAAAGGAAATTTCCTTTTATTTCTAGTTTGTTGAATTTTGATCAGGAATGGATGCTGGATTTTGTCAGGTGCTTTTTCTGAGTCTACTGCCATGATTTATATGGTTTTTGCTTTTCAGTTTGTTAATATGGTATATTACAGATTGATTTTTTGAATGTTAAGCCATTCCTGGGATGATCTTGGTCTCACATACATGTGTCTCATATTTTTGAGACAGAGTCTTGCTCTGTTACCCAAGCTGGAGTGCAGTGGCATGATCTCGGCTCACTGCACCCTCTGCCACTGTTTCATTTTAGGTAGTTTCTATTGCTCTGTCTTGAAGTTCACTAATCTTTTCTTCTGCATTATCTAGTCTGCTGATAATTCTGTCCAATCTATTTTTCATCTTAGGCAATGAATTTTTCATTCCTAGAAAATAAAACTCTTTTATACATCGTTCGTGTCTCCACTTCACATGCTCATGTCTTCTACTTTCTTGGACACACAGAACATATTTATAACTGTTCTAATGTCCTTGTCTGCTAATCTACCATGTTATTTTGGGGGGTTGGTTCCAATTGACTAAATTTTTTCCTTTTGAGTTATGTTTTTCACTTTCTTTCATCTTTAAATCAGATGGCAGATAGTGACTTGCTGGGTGCTGGATACTTTTATATTCCTATAAATATTCTTAAACTTTGTTCTGGGATGCAATTAAATTATCTGGGAACAGCTTGCTTCTTCTGAGGATATCATATTTTGTCAGTCTGGGCTGAAGCAGCCTTCAGTCAAGGGCTAGACCCTCCCCAAGCACTCTACCTGTGAATCATGAGGTTTTCCTTCTCTGGCTGTGGGCACAGCTATTTTTGGCACTGTGTCAACTTTAAGGATTGTTCTTGCTGCTCTTTCTAGCTGGTTCTTTTCTAGGCCTGGGTATTTTACTCACATCATGCATTGATTAATACTCAGCTGAAAACTCAAGGAGGAACCCCAAATGTAGGTCCCCAAATGCTCTCTGTCCCCTGCCTTCTCCCCAGCACTCTACTGTCAGCTTTATCCCCCCCTTGTCCTCCCACCCTTCTAAATGCTACCTCTTTACTAAGATAGGCCACCAGGCTCTGCCTGGGCTCCCTCTTGGTGCTTTCTGGACTAGACACTCTTGGAAGGCTGTGAGTTGGGAAAACCATGAGGTCATCTCATTTGTCTCCTCTCTCAGAAATCCCTGTCCTATGACAGCTGATGTCACTGTCTGAAATTGTTGTTCCATATAGTTTGTCTGATTTTTTTTATTGTTTCAGGAAGAAAGGCAAATCTGGTCCCTGAAATTCCATCGTGGTTGACATACAAAATATTCTTGAGTTTATTTCCAATCTAGTTAATCCATAAGAAGATAATGTTCTGCATTTTAAAATCTTCAGATTCAGTCAATTAGGAATGTGCCCACCTAAATAATGACATCTCCCCCACCTCACACGCCATCAGCACCACAGACCCTCCCTGAAAATCAGGCAGTAGAATGAACCAGTAACAAGGTGATGATGTAAGAAGAAAAGCATTGTCCAGGGAAGACCCCTTCCTATTCGTAGAGCAAAACAGAGATCAACTATAAAACACACTGCAGATGACTTTCAAGGATAACCTCTGCTGCTTCATTCATTGTATTTTCCATGACCGTGTAGGAATTCTAAAACTATCATGTTTGCATTTTGTAGGAGGAACTATGAAATGGTAAGTGTTTTTGAATATTAGATATAACTTAAAACTTCATGTTATACACTGAAAACATGCTCATAAAACCAAATTTGAATAGCACAGAGTAAGCTGGAAGCTCCACCATGGCATGGGTGATTTTCTTGTTACTAGAAACACAAAGATAAATAAAACTACCTCTATTGTATTCACAAAAATATACTGAGAGCCTAGGAGAATACCTGGCATGCAACAGGCACTACATGACTATTTATGGAGTGACTGGATTGTACAAGTTTTTATAAAATATCTTTGGAACATTCACAAAGTTTGCAAATGTTAATTTGTGGGCTGTGTATCCTTCCAGACATAGAAATGCATATACAATCACATAAATGTACCTGAGTGTACACATAAACCATATAATTTAAAAATAAAACTCTAAGGCCAGGCGTGGTGGCTCATACCTGTAATCCCAGCATTTTGGGAAGCTGAGGCGGGTGGATCACAAGGTCAGGATTTCAAGACCAGCCTGATCAACATGGTGAAACCCCACCTCTACTAAAAATACAAAAATTAGCCAGGTGTGGTGGCATACGCCTGTAGTCCCAGCTACGCGGGAGGCTGAGGCAGGAGAATCGCTTGAACCCTGGAGGCGGAGGCTGCAGTGAGCCAAGATCGTGCCACTGCACTCCAGCCCGTGTGACAGCAAGACTCCATCTCAAAACAAAAAAACAAACAAATACATAAAATAAAACTCTAAGATCATATAAACATCTGTACTTTGCTTTTCCCACTTAATATATTGTAGCCATCTTAGCCCTACATCTTATCCCTTGCATATAAACTTTACACTAAATCTATTTTGTGAATATTTTAGCTTGTTTTATTTTAACTGCAATTTTGAGTTATCTGCAAACCACACTGCTCTAATACTCCAGTCAACTGAGCGCTAATAGGCCAAGAAGGAAATTCCCATCACCTGCATAGAGACAGTAACAACGCTGAGCACTACCTTCTTGCTGGTAGACTGCCCATTGTTTTTGGTGTCTTCTGCATGGTTCCAATTTCCTGTCACTTGGGGAGACTGTAAAATAATTTCTTCCGGAAACAACACTTTTAAAACAAAAAAAGGTAAGAGCATAGGTATAACTAACAAGCTTAAAAAATACTAATAGAGGCTGTTCATGGCTGACCCTTAAGTAATTAATATTCTATTCCCTTCCTTTCTTAACCTTCCTGTTATACTGTTTCTAAATTATATAAAGCATTATTATTACTACATACTCTTTCCAACAAAGTCATCTACTTGCCCATCTGTAAGAACAAAAATAAATTACATTTATGAGGGGAAAAGCAAGCAAGGTGAATTTATTTTCAGTTACTTAAGCATGCTATTATTAATTGTTCACTAAGTGGAAATAGTAACAAAACACTAAAACTTCTTGATAGAAAATTAAAAACATGGATAACAAAGTTTTACTTCTAATATTATGACTGAAGAGACTGTTTTACACAAAATTTTACATGAAGCCTATAAAAATACTCTGTGAAGATGTAACACTATCATTCTATAAAAATAATACCTTTTACGCCTAAGTGGATGACTTGTTCAAGTGCAAAGTGACACCGTCTGCTTGTAGTCCTGCCAGAAGGAAAATAACAAAATAACTAACCTTACATTCAGAACTATTAAGGCTGGCATAAAGTAATGAAAATCTGATTATACAATCTTTAAGTCAGTATAAAAAAAAATCTCAGCAACAATCCAACAATCAATGAAACAGAACAGAAAAACACTAGAGAGGCCAGGCACGGTGGCTCATGCTTGTATTCCCAGCACTTTGGGAGGCCATGGTGGGTGGATCACCTGCAGGTCAGAAGTTTGAGACCATCTTGGCCAACATGGGGAAACCTTGGGTCTACTAAAAATACAAAAATTAGCCAGGTGTGGTGGTGGTGTAAGCCTGTAACCCCAGCTACTCAGGAGGCTGCAGCAGGAGAATCACTTGAACCCTGGAGGCAGAGGTTGCAGTGAGCTGAGATAGTGTCACTGCACTCCAGCCTAGGTGACAGAGTTAGAATCTGTTTAAAAACATTTTTTAAAAACTACTAGAGAATACCAATAAAGCCAAAAAAAGCATGTGACAAAATCCCACACTCATTCTCTTTCTCTCCATCCCTCTCTCCCTCCCCTCCTTCTCTCTCCTCTCTCTTTCCTTTTTAAAGAGACAAGGTCTTGCTCTGTTGCCCAGGCTGGAGTGCAGTGGTACAATGACAGCTCACTGAAGCCTCGAATTCCTGGGCCCATGTGATCCTCCCACTTCGGTCTCTCAAAGTGCTGGGATTACAGGTGTAAGCCACCACACCTGGCCCCATAACCATTCTTGATTAAAAACTCAGTAAAATAAGAATCTATCTCCTCAACCTGATGGAGGGCCACTATGGAACCTACAGCCTACATCGTACTAACCTGTTTAGGACTGAATGCCCTGCCCCTAAATACCAGAAACAAAGCCAGTGCATCACTTCTCACCACTTCTATTCCACACTGGCACAGAAGTTCTAACCAGTGTAGGAAGGCAAGGACAAACAAATATAGGGCATCCAAATAAGAGGAATAAGTAAAACTTTTTTTTTTTTTTTTTTTTTTTTTAATGGGAGTCTCGCTCTGTTGCCCAGGCCAGAGTGCAATGGTGCCATCTTGGCTCATTGCAACCTCCGCCTCCCAGGTTCAAGTGATTTTCCTGCCTCAGACTCCCAAGTAGCTGGGATTACAGGCACCTGCCACCACGCCTGGCTAATTTTTTAGCGAGGTTTCATTCATTAGAGATGGGGTTTCACCATGTTGGTCAGGCTAGTCTCAAACTCCTGACCTCAGGTAATCCACTTGTTTTTTTTTTTTTTTTTTTTTTTTAGATGGAGTCTTGCTCTGTTGCCCAAGCTGGAATGCAGTGGCACAGTCTCGGCTCACTGCAACCTCTACCTCCTAAGTTCAAGTGATTCTTGTGCCTCAGCCTCCTGAGTAGCTGGGATTATAGGTGCCTGCCACCATGCCCAGCTGATTTTTTGTATTTTCAGCAGAGACGGGGTTTCCCCATGTGGGCCAGACTGGCCTCAAACTCCTGACCTCAGGTGACCCACCTGCCTCAGCCTCCCAAAGTGCTGGGATTATGGGCATGAACCACCATGCCTGACCTAAAACTGTCTTTCTTTGAATGTATAATTGTTTCTGTAGAAAATCCTACAGATTCTATGAAAAGCTTCTAGAGATACTGAGTTTAGGAGACTTGCAGAATACACGATAAACATACAAAAATCAATTGCTTTTTATAAATACTAGAAATAAGCAATTGGAAATTTAAGTTCAAATTACTATTTATAATAGCATTTAAAATTTTTAAATAGGGATAAATCTGACAAAAAATATGCAAGACCTATATGATGAAAAGTATAAAATATTGCTAAAAGAAATGAAAAACGATGCAAATAAATGAAGAGACATATCATTTCTAAGACTCATTATTATTAAGATTTCAATTCTCCCTTAAACCGACCTATAGATTCAATGTAATCCCAATCAAAATCCCAACAGGTTTTTTTGTAGAAACTGACATGATCTAAAATCCATTTAAGAATAAAGAAGATCTAGAATAGCCAGACAACTCTGAAAAGGAACAAAGCTAAAGGCTTGATACTACCTGGTTTTGAGACTTATCATAAAGGCACACATATCATACACTGTGTTTGTGTTCCCCCCAGCTTCATGTGGTGAAGCTTCATCCCCAATATGATGTTACTGGGGATGAGGAGTTGGGGCCTTTGGCAAGTAATTAGCTCGTAAGGGTGGGGCCTCATGAATGGAATCAGTGTCCTTATACAAGGAAGCACAGAGAGCTCCTTCATCCCTTATGCCGTGTGAGGACACAGGGAAAAGACAGCTGCCTACCAACCAGGAAGCAGCCTCACTAGGACACTGAACCTGCTGATGCCTTGACCTTGGACTTCCCAACCCTCAGAGCATGAGAAATATATTTCTGTTGTTTCTAAGCCACCCTGTCTATGGTACTATGCTATTGCAGCCTGATGCACTACGACAGACAGTAAGACCCCGTACTGTTGGTGTCAAGACAGACAAGTGTACCAATGGAACAGAATAGAGAGTCTTTAGAAACAGATCAACAAATATTTGGTCAACTGATTTTTTTTTAAAAGGTACAATAGTAATTCATTGGAGAAAGGGCAGTTTTTAATCAAATAATGCTTGGACACCTGGATGTCCATTCCACCCCCCAATTTCCATTCATACCCCATATCATTTGCAAAGCTTAATGAGATAGATCATAATTCTAAACGTACAGGTTAAAGCTGCCAAGTTTCTAAAAGAAAACAGGATAAAATCTTTGAGATCCAAATTAGTCAAAGATTTCTGAGATGCATCACTAAAAGATCTGTGAAAGAAAACATTGATAAACTGGACTTCATCAAAATTAACAATTTCTGCTTTTCAAAAGGCACTACAAAAACAATGAAAATACAAGCTATAGTCTGAGAAAACATTTGCACAAACACATATCTGATAAATTACTGTAGTGAAACTACACAAACATCTCTGCAAACTCCATCATGAGAAAACCACTTTTTAAAATGGGCCCAAAGACTTGAGGAAAGACTTCAACAAAGATTTTGTACAAATGGCAGAAAAGCACATACAAAGATGTTCAGCACCACTGGTCATCAGAAAAACACAAATTAAATCCACAAGGAGATACCCCTTCACACACAAGAATCACCTCTGTTCCGGAGTTAAAGCAGGTCACTGGAGTCCAGGCCTGCACATCAGCTGCAGTCTCTCTGGCTGCCATGATGGAGGCTGTGCGCCTTCTACCAGTGCTGCTGCTCCCTATGGCCCCAGTCAACCCTTACACATTACTCAACATAGCAGCAGCCCTTCCCTCCCCATTCCTGGGCCTTCTCATGCCACTCACATGCTGGGGTCTCCCATCTTGCACAGCAAACAAAAAGCACCCCCTCCCTGGGCCTCCTGTATCTCTTTGGCAATCAACTTCTCTCACTTTCTCCATCCTGCCTTCCCTGCTTTCAAGGTCAAATGCCTTAAAAAAAAATCAGCAACATTTATCCATTCCCCCATAGTCCATTCATTCATTCTCAATGCATTCCAATCTGGCTGTAGCCCAAACACTGCCGATTTCTCAGAAAGAAATAAAAAGCACTAATATTTTTAAAAAAATTGATAAATTTGACTATGTTAAAACCAGTTCCTTCTATTAATCAAAAGACACATATTTAGATATGTTAAAAATATATATATATTTTTAAGACAGAGTCTTGCTCTGTCTCAGGCTGGAGTGCAGTGGGGCGATCTTGGTTCACTACAACCTCTGTCTCCCGGGTTCAAGTGATTCTCCTGCCTCAGCCTCCCGAGTACCTGGGACTACAGGCATATGCCATCATGCCCAGCTAAGTTTTGTATTTTTAGTAGAGACAGGGTTTCCCCATGTTGGCCAGGCTGGTCTCAAACTCCTGACCTCAACAGATTCGCCTGCCTTGGCCTCCCAAAGTGTTGGAATTATAAGCTTGAGCCACTGCGCCCAGCCTCAAAAGATAGTTTTTAAAAAGCTGAAAGACAAGGAACAAACCCGGAGAAGATATGTATCTAAGAATAATGTGTCATAAAGAATACAGAAAGGACTCATACAACAATGAAAATCAGATAAATTACTCAAATAAAAAAGAGGGCAAAAGACACAAGCAAGCATTTCACAGAAGATGAACATTTTATGGCTCACAAACAAGAAGATTCTCAGCCTTGTAAATAAACCAGAGAAAAGTAAATCAAGACCATCATGAGATGGATTACACACCTACCAGACTGGCACCAATTAGGAAGTCTAACAAAATCAGATTACAGGAAGGGCATCCATCAACAGGTTGTTATACACATTGATACTGGAAGTCACTCATGCAACCACTTGTAAAGCTGGAAACAGGAACACACCCCAAACCCAGCAATCCGACCCCTACACACACAGCAGCTCTAGGAACAGCAGTAAACGAATCATCATAACAGGAAACAATGAAGATGTCCATCTACAGAAAAACAACAAAGAGTGGGTATTCACACAACTGTAAACTAATGAACAGCGGTTACAGAGAGCAACACAGAGACATCTCAGGAACACAATGTTTAGTGAAAAACTGCAACTCCTAGGAACCAAATACAGCAAGTTTCAAAAGAATTAAAACTGAAGAATACATTTTTTGTGCATATCTAGTTAACGGTTTTGTGGAGGAAGAAAAAGCCAGCTGGTTGACAGGTCACAGCACTCTTTATCTGACAAGAAAATGAATAAAGGCAAGGAGCTGGTAGCTGACAGTGGCAGTGAGGCATGAACCAGAGATCCGGTGCACGTGAGGTCTGGGAAAGAATGAACATGCAAACGTATGTATCTTTATATTTCAAAACATAGTTGACAATAAAGCTGTAAACACAAGGCATGCAAAATGCTGTAGGAGCCCACTTCCATCCATGAGGCCTACACATGTCAGCCATAGGCATGGTGGGCACTCCTACATCACTACTTAGATGTCAGTGGACATACTCAAGAAAAGACTGTCCAATCAAAGAATGAAGAGACAAATTAACTGGGCATGGTGCCTCACACCTATACTCCCAAAACTTTGGAAGGCCAAGGAAGGAGGATCGCTTGAGCCTATGAGTTCATGATCAGCCTGAGATCCCATCTCTATTTAAAGGAAAAAAAAAAAAAGATGGCCAGGCGCGGTGGCTCATGCCTGTAATCCCAGAACTTTGGGAGGCCCAGGTGGGCAGATCACAAGGTCATGAGTTCAAGACAAGCCTGGCCAATATGGCGAAACCCCGTCTCTACTAAAAATAAAAAAATGACCTAGGTGTGGTGACGGGTGCCTGTAGTCCCAGATACTCAGGAGGCTGAGGCAGGAGAATCACTTGAACCCAGGAGTACAGGTTGTAGTGAGCCAATATCGCACCACTGCACTCCAGCATGGGCAACAAAGGGAGACTCCATCTAAAAAAAAAAAAAAGACATTTGAAAGAAGACTCACTAAAAGCATTACCTATTATATGTAAATTCCACATCCATAGGTTCAAAGTTATAGGCTTGTTCAAATTCTGGATTAATTTTAAGAGATACATCTTCTTCATGAATCTAAAAAGGAAACAAACAATATACCCGATTTCTTGGAATAATCTGATACCTATATCCAGCAACACATCATCAAAAATTCATTCTATAGCTTTGAGCTAAAATTTGATATCTGCAAAATTAGTTGAAAAGGATTAAATCATTATGCCATTAAATAATACAAGCAAGAGGAAATGGTTGACTATTCACTCATACTTACCGAACTCTATTCCCTGGGCTCTCCTAAGACTCTGAGAATACAGAATGTGTGGGAGGTCACTGACTCCGCAAGTGTAGCCAAGTATTACTTATAAGAAAGCCTTGATAAGGAGGTCTGCTGGGTGCAGTGGCTCATGCCTGTAATCCCAGCACTTTGGGAGGCCAAGATGGGCAGATCACTGGAGGTCAGGAGTTTGAGACCAGACTGGCCAACAGGGCGAAACACTGTCTCTACTAAAAATACACAAAGGAGTTGGGAGTGGGGGTGGGCACCTGTAATCCCAGCCACTTGGGAGGCTGAGGCAGGAGAATCACTTGAACCTGGGAGATGGAGGTTGCAATGAGCCAAGATTGTACCATTGCACTCCAGGCTGGGTGACAGAGTGAGACTCAGTCTCAAAAAAAAAAAAAAAAAAAAAAAAAGAATGTCATTACAAGTCTTCTTCTTTTAGTAGAGAAGCCCTCCAGCTGAAGTGAGATCCTGCATATTCTTTCCTAGACAGTATGGGTAGAAAAATAAGAAGGAAATCCCTGAGCTGAAAGGGAGTTCAAGCTCTTCTCCAGGTGACTTGGGGAACACCCTGGCAGGGTGGGTTTCCTAAGGGTCAGGGCTGACACCAGTAGAGGGTCGGGAAGCTATGCCCTGGGCTTGCTTCCAGCTCCATGAGGAAGGGGAAGCAACAGTGGTACAAGGCTGTGGGATCGTTTCCCCTGAAGATGAGGAAGACAGACTAAGTCATCACTCTACACAGGAGACATCTGTTAGTCTACCTGAGAAGAGGAGGAAGTGGCATCCAAGATAGCCTGAAAAGGGAAAAAGAATTTTTGGAGGTAAAAAGGATATGGAAGGTCATTTCAGATGCAAGGGTTTGAGCGATGGCATGGAGGCCAGGCCATGTGGCTCAGGAACCAGGAGTGGAAGTGGGCAGGTGTCTCACTCCTGAGGTCTCTGGCTCTGCTTCCTTGGAGGTTTTGGTATGCAGGGCTTCCTTTCCTGGCACAGCTGGTCTACTATTTGGAGGCTAAGATGGTCACATGGCCATCCTGGACTCCTCATGTCAATCTGGTCAATAGCAAAAGTGGGTAATGGGAGAGCTGGTGAGGTCATGTCACTGGGGTCTCACATCTCAGTCCACAGGTGATAGACTAAGTCATTACAAGATCTGAGATCCTGCCATGATTTTGTCTCCTGGGAAATATCCCATTCTATGAAGTCAGCCATAGCGTGGACCCTGCATGAATTACGTAGCATGGAGTGACTATGGCGGCAAAGGTCAGAGGCTGCCTCTTCTCCGATCCTTACCAGGCTCTTCTAGTTCTCTCAGCCCTTCTTCCCTCTGCTAGTAAAGGCTTTGACACTCTCCCTTCAGGTTTTCTACACTGAGTCATATGTGGCTTCATCTTTTCGGATGCACAGATGAAGCACCTCCCGCCTCATGCAGATCCCAGCATCATTCCCAGTGCTGTGCTCAGTACATGCTCAGTAAAATCCAGCTCAAGAGTCACAGCCCACCCCATGCACATATATCTGGAGCACCAGGAGCAACTCAAAGCCGAGTAATTACCTTACATGAACGTCAGAGCTGCAAACTCTTACGTATGTTTTTCCTTTTAAGGGTCCACTCTGTTAGCTCTTCCAGAATACACTCAGAATGCCCAAACATAACTGAATGCAAACATCATGACTTACATATTGCTTAAAAGATAAATATGTTTTACATGGTTGAAAATTATAGTATTGTTTCCTTTATGCATCAAAAATTTAAAGATTCGCTGTATCTTCACATTTTCCAAAATAGCCAATGCACACGGAAACACCTCCCCAAGAGCCGTGGGTAGGATATTACCTTTCCAACAGGTCAGATGGGGCAGTCCAACATTAATGTATAAAGAGAGTGTCCTCTCACCTCAATCACATAGCTGATGTATTCGACAGCATGTCCATTGTACTCTTGAGTTTTTAAAATCAGTTTATCACCTAGTTGAAAAAACATATTACCATGTTTAAAGCTAATACAAAATCACGAATTTCTGTGCTGTCCTATAAGATCCAATATGATGAGGTTCAATAAAACATCACTGAGGTCAACTGCTTAGAAATAATGAAATACCGGTGGCTCACGCCTGTAATCCCAGCACTTTGGGAGGCCGAGGTGGGCGAATCACGAGGTCAAGAGATCAAGACCATCCTGGCCAACACGGTGAAACCCCGTCTCTACTAAAAAGACAAAAAAATTAGCCAGGCATGGTGGCACGCACCTGTGGTCCCAGCTACTCGGGAGGCTGAGGCGGAAGAATCGCTTGAACCCACGAGGCGGAGATTGCAGTGAGCCGAGATTGTGCCACTGCACTCCAGCCTGGTGACAGAGCAAGACTCCGTCTCAAAAAAAAAAAAATAAAGAAATAATGAAATACAACAAAGAAACATGCTTGATGTACACAGGCTGCTGATTTTTAGTGAAATTCTAACCCATAAGAAAGAAAATGCAATAACATGACGGTCATATTGCCAGTTAAAGAGTGTTTTCTCTCTCTTAAGTGTGGTTTGTCTGCTAGTCTACCAAGGGAAGCATGCAAGTAACAAACACACCTGCATACAGGGAAGGTCTGCCTTCGGCCAATCCTGGGACCTCCAGAACCAGCAGATCCCCATTCCTTTTCAAGATGACCCCGCTCATGTTGTACTCTTTCAGTTCCATTTCTGCATGAATCTCCTCAAGCCATAGCAAAGTCGAAAACTTCTCCTTGTAATTTGACATGTTCAAAAGCTGGAAAACACCCAAACGTTATAAAATCAGTTAGAACGCAGCAGCACGTGGAACAAACCCACATCTGGAAAGCAGCAGCTCTGGAGCTGGAAAGTCCCAAGGGCTCCAGTTCAGCAGATGGCCTCCCAGGTGGGGCAATCCTTGCCAGAGTCTGCTGATGCCTCAGTACACTCCCCAGTCTTCAGCACAAGGCCGTGAGGCTGCAGCACACTCCCTGGCCTTTGCCACATTCCCCAGCCTTCAGCACGAGGCCGTGGGGCTGCAGCACACTCCCTGGCCTTTGCCACGTTCCTTGGCCTTCAGCATGAAGCCGTGGGGCTCCAGCTGATGGTGTCCCTCCCTGCACTGCTCGCCACTATCCACCCACCCTCTCTTTTTCAGGTCTTCCAAGTTTATTCTGGAAAGGCAGAGCTTGGCTTCCAAAGACATTTGTGAAAAAAGGACAAACTTCCAGGTCTGGCCAAGATGGACAAACAAGGACCAGATTTACCCTTCTACCTAAAAAAAAAAAAAACTTAAAAGAGACAGAGAAATACGAAATGATGGTGTTTAAACAATGAACACCACGCAGCACAGGATTGTGATTCCAAGACTGGGGAAATAATCCATGGTAGGCCCCATGACTGCCCCACCTGCACCTGAACAGAGTTCCTAGGCCCCAGCACAGAGGACCCAGGGGAGCCGGGTGGTCTCTGAAACGAGGAAAGGAGCTGGGGTCTGTGGGGCTGAGTGCTGAGAAGAGCAAGTAGCACAGAGTGGTCTGGAGAGGGTCGGGAGACCCACCTGGGACCATCAGCTTAGCACTGATCAATGCATGAGGCACCATCCTGCAAGACCCATCGTGGGGCCAGACCAGGGCCTCAGTACAATGGACCTTTGTGGCTGGGTTGTTCTGTGGCAGTGGCCGTCCTGTGCATCACAGGTGTCAATAGCACCACTGTCTACACCCACCACATAATAGTAGCACCCCCTCCCCCAGCTGTGATGATCCAGCGTCTGCTGGGAAAACAGTCACCTATGGCAAACCACCAAATCAGGAATGATTCCTAACACTCAAACAGACAAGGGTGCTGTGGGCCCCACCGGCTGGAGCAGGAAGGCTTGTGATAAGGGGAGCACTGGGTAGAGTCTTCAAAAAGCATAACACTAAATAAAAAGTGACTCTGCTCCCACCTAACAAAACTAAAATGCCAGGCTTACAAATATCCAGCCGTTTCTAAGTAACTTAACTGTATCCCAGAACAAAGCTCAAAAATATTTTTAGATAAAGAAAAATATCCAACACAAAACACAGGAAAATTCAGAATGTTTGGCATCCAAACAAGAACCAGGCATGGAAAGAAGCAGAAAACTACAACCCACAATGAGGAGAAAAATCTACTGATACAAACAGAACCACGAATAACGCAAACACAGTTAGTTAGTAGCAAGGACATCGAAACAGCTGTTAAGACTGCAGGATGGAGAGCCAGACAGCAGAGGAGAGACTGGGCATGTGAAGCAGGGACAGGAGAGGCATAGGCTGGGTGCATGGAACAGAAATAGGGGAGGCAGAGACTGAGGGGATGTGTGGAGCAGAAACAGAGGAGGCAGAGACTTGGGGGGAGCATGGAGCAGAAATAGGGGAGGCAGAGACTGGCGGGAGCGTGGAGCAGGGACAGGGAGGCATAGACTGGGGGAGGTGGGTGGAGTAGGGACAGGGGAGGCATAGACTTGGGGGCTAGTGGAGCAGGGACAGGGGAGGCATGCCCACGTGAGACTTGCAGCAATGACAACTACAATGTCTGATTAAAAACATACTGGATAGATGACACATTGCAAAGAAAAAAAAAAAGCAATACAAACGACTCAAAATTCAACACAGAAAGGACTGGAGGAAGGAGAGCAGTGCATGAGTGAGTGGGAAGGGGGGAATCCTGCAGCAACCTGCCCGGAATTGGAAGGTGGGAGGGCAGAAAGTGCGTCTGAACACACGGTGGCTGAAAATTTCCAAATTTGAAGAAAACTCAGGCCCACATATCGAAGAATCCCAATGATCCCCAAGCACAAGAACAGGAAGAAAAGAATGTGAACCACCACACACTGTAAACCATACCTATTAACATCAGTGATTGAAGAGAGAATCTTAGAAGCAGCTAAGAAAAAACATTACGTGCAAAAGAGCAAAGATACGAATTAAAGCAAAAGAAGAAACCATAAGAAAAACTAGAAAATACTTAAGAGATGAATGAAAACAAAAAACACAACACACCAAGACTTACGGGAGCAGCATGAGCAGTGCTGAGAGGGAATTTATGATTGTGTGCACTGACAAAGAACAAACTAAACCCAAATACAGCAGAAGGAACTAAAGATTAGAGGAGAGATGAACAAAACAGAGAACTGAAAAACAATGGAGAAAATCAGGAAAACCAAACGTTGGTTCTCTAAAAAGATCAACGAAATTGACAGACGTTTAGTAGATTAACTAGAAAAAAAGAGACAAGACACAAATTACTAAAATAAGATAGGAAAGTAGGGACATTACTATAGATTCTACAGAAATAAAAAGGATTACAAGAGAGTATGAGCAACTCTATACCAATATCTAGAAGAAATGGACAAATCCCTAGAAACACAAAATCTACAAAGACTAAGCCATGAAGAAACAGAAAATCTGAACAGACCGATTACTATTAAGGGGGTTAAAGCAGTAATCAATATTCTGAAAAGGAAAACCCCAGGACCTGATGGCTCCATAACTAAATTCCATCAAACACTTGAATAACTAATACCAATCCTCAAACTTTTCAAAAAGATGAAAGAGGAGGGAACACTCTCTGACTGATTCTTATGAGGCTGGCATTACCCTGATGCTAAAGCCAGACAGAGACACTACAGGAAAACTACAGACCAATAGGAACACTCATGTAAAAATCCTCAACGTGATACTGGCACACAAAATTCAGCAGCATGTGAAAAGGATTAGCTGGGTGTGGTGGCTCATTCCTGTAGTCCCAGGTACTTGGGAGGCTGAGGTGGAAGGATCACTTGAGCCCAGAAGCTTGAGCAGTTAGCTGTGACTGAGCCACGGCACTCCAGCCTGGGCAACACAGCAAGACCCTGTCTCAAAAACACATATATAAAATAAAAGGATTACACACTATGATCAAATGGAATTTATTCCTGGGATGCAAGGAGAGCTCAACATTTGAAAAGCAATTACTGGTACAACACACATTAATAGAAAGAAGAGAAAATTCACACGATCATCTCAATACAGAAAAAGCATCCGAAAAAAAGTTTTTTTTTTTGAGACCAAGTTTCCCTCTGTACCCAAGGCTGGAGTGCAATAACGCAATCTTGGCTCACTGCAGCCTCTGCCTCCTGGGCTCAAGCGATTCTTGTGCCGCAGCCTCCTGGGTAGTTGGGATTACAGATACGTGCCACCATACCTGGCTAGCATCTGACAAAATTAACACCCTTTCACGATAACACTTAATGAACTAGGAAGAGAAGAAAACCAGGTTGGGTGCCATAGCTCACACCTCTACTTGCCTGTAAGTCCAACACTTTGGGAGGCCAAGGCAGGAGGATTGCAAGACCCCATCTCTATAAGATATACAAAAATTAGCTGGGCATGGTGGTGTGCCCCTGCAGTCACGGCTGTGAGCTGCGATCACACCACTGCACTCCAGCCTCGGTGACAGAAGGAGAGCCTGTCTCAAAAAAAATTAAAAACGAAAAAAAAAAAAAAAGGGAAAAGAAAAAAAGAAAGAGAAGAAGGAAGAAAGGAAGGAAGGAAGAAGGAAAGAAGGAAAGAAAGAAAACCACCACCTCAACATGATAAAAGTAACACATGAAAAACCCACAGTTAACATCATACTCATACTCAAGGTGAAAGATTGGAAGCTTTCCCCATAAGATCAGGAACAAGGGCAGGATGTCTGTTTCACCACTGCTATTCAACATGGTACTAGAAGGTCTAGTCAGAGCAATTGGGCAAGAAAAGGAAATGAAAGGCATCTAAATTGAAAAGGAAGAAATAAAATTATCTGTTTGTAGATGGCATAATTTTATATGCACAAAACTCTAAAGAGTCCACAAAAACTGTTAGAATAAATAAATTCAGCAAAGTAGCAGGGTACAAAATCAAAGGACAAAAATTATCTTCATTTCTAAACAACAACTATGTTTCAGGAAAAGAAAACTACAAGAGCAATTGCATTTACAACAGCAGCAACTTAAGAATTAATTTAACCAAAGTGAAAAACTTTTACAGAGAAAATGACAAAACACTGCTGTAAGAAATTAAAGAACTAAATAAATGTTAACACATTTCATGTTCATAGCCTGGAGGATTTAATAGTTAAAATGTCCATACTAACCAACGCAATCTACAGATTCAACGCAATTCCCATAAAAATTCCAGTGACAGGTTGGGCACGGTGGCTCACGCCTGTAATCCCAGCACTTTGGGGAGACTGAGGTGGGAGGAATACTTGAAGCCAGGAATTTGAGACCAGCCTGGGCAATGAAGTGAGACCTCATCTCTGGGAAAAAAAATTCCAATGACGTATTTTGCAGAAGTAGAAAAAGGCATCCTAAAATTCATATGAAAGATTCCGAAAAGCAAACAACAAATTTTGCCAAAGAACAAAGCTGGAGAACTCACGCTTTCTGGTTTCAAAACTTACTACAAGCTATACCATCAAACATCAAGTCGGTGGCCCTAGGAAGGAACTGAGGAGCACCTCCCCAGCCCAGCAGACCCAGGTCCAGCTTTTTCTGTCACTTCCTTTCAATGAACCATTCAGGCATTTGCCTGCAAACTCAAAGTGACTGGGGAAGAGAGGACTGCCCGCCTGACTCATGGCATCCTCCCCACCCAGGATCTGTAAGTAATACGTGTTTGAACTTGTTTCTATCATGGCAGTGGACTGAATTTGCACCTTCCATCCCAAGAAACCAGGGCTGCCCAGATTGGGTTTTCCTTGCTGTTGGGGAACACAAGGTTGGGTTCCCAGTGCCAGACGTCAGGCAGGCAAAACCTGGACACAGGTCAGACGGGAGCCACTGGGACGTCTGCCAGTATAAATAAGTTTCCTGTGCGAGGAACCCCTGGTCATGGGCGAGGTAATTAGGCATCAGCCTGTTTTCCCAGTAAAACAAGGATCCCCTGAAAGGTGCATGGTGAACACCCAGGTCCCACTCCCTTCATTCTCCTTAGGACAGGGCTGCCAGCTGCTCTAGCACTAGAACTCCAATTTAGCTGGGGACTCTCAGAACACCTCAAACCCCTACAGAAAAAGCCCTCCCGGAGAAAGGGCCATGTTCTCCTGTCAAACTGCCAAATTTCAGACTTTTCTTCCTTCCTGGACTTTTCTTCTCCAGCCACCCTACTCAGAATATGCTCCTCTGTCTCCCATGTGGGTGGGGACCTGGGTTCTCCTCCCCCGGCCCTTGGCCTGCTGGCTCTGTCAGGGTGATGTTAAGAGGCTGGAACGTCTCTTGTTCATAACAAAGGCTGCCTAGTCTAGCAAGAGAGGCCGGGCTGATGGCAGAGGTATCCCTCAGTTCTTTTTCTGCTCCAGACCACAAAGGCCCTGTGTGTGTCTGCAGGACGCCATCCCCTGGCGCACAGCAGGTCCAGGCGCATGAGTGCTAAGGTGCCCCATCCCTCATCATTCATCCTTCAGGGCTAGGCAGTGACCCTCATTATCCTAGCTACCTGTGAAGAAAATGAGCCAGATGAAGGTCTGAACCTGAGAAGGAACCTCCTGGCTTTGTCAGAAAACAAGAGTATTAAAAGATGCAAACACCCCAAACGCCATCAGACACTTCCTACCTCTGCAAGTAACGGCTGGAAAGTCAGGATGTCAATTTTTTGTTCCACACATTTTCTGAGTCTATCTGGGATTGGATATTGTGGAAGAAAACTTGGAAGCTGTCGTCTTGAGTTCCTTAAAAAATTAAGTTCACAAGTTAAAACCAGGTATCACTAGACATTCTTACCCAGACATCCTTTCCTACTTTAGACCAAAGTTCATCCCCTCACTGAAAAGAACTGATGTATGAACAGCTGGTCTAAGGCAGTGGTTTGAAGCTGTCGTTTTAGCTCTGGGATCCTTTCCTCACACAGTTCTCACAAGGTGCTCTACTATTTGTAAACAGGCAAGTGCAGGAAAACAGGGCTGGACCTCCCCCAGAATCTCCTGGAAGCAGGAGTTTGAAAACAGCTGTTTTTAACCTTCTATGAGCTGAGCTCTTCCTACTGTATTTGTCATCAGGACCCCATCTGGGCCCATCCCTGCAAAGCACACATTAGGAGGTTGCTCTGTCTGGCTCCTGCCTTCGATTTGTTTTTGTTTTGTTCCCCAGCCTGTGGTTTCTCTGGGGAAATTCAGTTTGTTCAGGATGAAGAACATCACTGCTCTGGAGGCAAGCCCAACACAGCAACAGGAATGACAGGAAAGGGACAGATGGGGGAGGAGAAATCAGGAGAGAACAGGGAAGCAAAAAGTCAGAGTGAGGTCGAAAAACCTGAATCCAGTGAATAAGGATGTTGGGCTTTTCTCTCTCACTCCCTCCTACCTCTCTGTCTCAGTGCAGTCTCACCTGAGAAGCGCACCCCGCTCTCCTTATTGCATTTACTGTCATCTCAATTTGGGTTCCACTGGCTCAGCCCTCAACAGGAGAAATGGGGTGAAGACACTCCCCATGGTTTGTGGCGAGGGTTATGTCAGTGCTCATGTGTGAGGTGGTTTGGAAAGCACTGATTACTAATATGAACAAAGTAAAGGGAAACTAGGACGATCACTATAGGCTTAGGTAAATAGCCCCAACAGCTAACAGAACCACATGGCCTCAATAGACACGCTGGATTAACAAAATGTGGCTACAATGATGGGTGGCTGGAAACTCGACTGGGAAGGTAGGTGCTGGCCTACGGAGACCCCCAGAACAGATCTGCTAAGTGAACACACTGTTCTACCTAAGAGCCAAAGCTGCCTGGCACCAGGGGTCCTAACAGGACGTTCAGGGCCTGTGACGGCCAGCATGGATGGACAGCTCTACAAGCAGGCACCCGCCAATGCCCCGTGGGCAGGTCCAGAAACCTGGTGCTGCAGGTGTGCTCAAGCCAACCCGGGCCAGGCACTCTGGGTCACCAACCTGACTGGCAGGAAACTAATGTCCTTGTTTTAGAGATGCTCCCACACAGCATGTTAATATTCACAGGGAAGTAACTGACCAGAGGGTTAAAATCCTTGTGGCTGTTGCTCTGTGCATTTCACTTCGTGTTAAGCCAAATGACAACTAGAAAGTTGCTTGGTGTGTTATTAGATGAGAACCAGGGATCCTCCAAGGCTCCTGCAATTAAAACTTGATCCTCGGGGACTCTGCTCTGCCTGGCCAGCTGAGGGACCTTCCTGCTTTTCTGGGTTACATCCCTACAGACTCTTGATGTTGAAACTGTGCCCCAGGCCAGGCACAGTGGCTCACGCCTGTAACCCCAGCACTCTGGGAGGCTGAGGCAATCACGAGGTCAGACGTTCAAGACCAGCCTAGCCAAGATGGTGAAACCCTGTCTCTAATAAAAATACAAAAATTAGCTGGGCATGGTGGCAGTCACCTGCAATCCCAGCTACTCGGGAGGCTGAGACGGAGAATTGTTTGAATCCAGGAGGTGGAAGTTGCAGTCAGCTGAGATCGTGCACTGCACTCCAGCCTGGGTGACAAAGCGAGACTCCATCTCAATCAATCGATCAATAGAAATAAAGAAACTGTGCCCCAAAGAGTTAAAGGAACCAATGACCAACAGAAATTCTTGAGCCTGCAGGATAGGTGATAAGAGAAGAAACAACTCCAATACTGAGGCTCCCTCTGCTTATGACATCAAAGGACTGGCTGAGATTAGCTGGAACCAAGATGGACAACTGGAGTTTGTGCAGAACTTGCTGATGTCACAGCCTGGATTCCCACCATGTGCTTCATGCTAACTCCCTCTGAACTGGCACATGTGACCCGTGAGGTAGCATGAAGAGGTAACAGCGCACACCCAAGGCTTTTCCAGACCTCCATTTTCCTTCCACCAATCACCCGTTAATCCCAGATTCCACCTGCTAAACATTTTCTGATAAAACTACTGCCTTAAAGCCAGCACAGAGAGACACATTTGAGCTTGACTCCTGTCTCCTTGGGGGTTGGTTTCTCAATACAAAGCTCTTCTTTTCTCAGAAACCCAGTGTCATAGCAATGGCCTCTAGTGAATCAGACAGTGAGCCCCTCCTTCTCAATAATAATGTGCTCAGGGATCACAACTGCTTATTCCCTTACTGAGCCACTGCTCTGTGCCAGGAAACTGCACGTTTTACCTGCCTCACCTCATTCACTCTTCAAACCACATGAGACAGGGACTATCATTTTACAAAAGAGAATAAAGCTCAGAGAGGCTAAGAAACTTGCCCAAGGTCAAACAGTTTCTTAGTGGTGGTGCTGTGATTCAAACAATGGTCTAACCTTCAAAGGTAAACAACCACATGATACTCTTCTCTGCTAACAGGTTTTTCCTTTAGTCTGCAACTTTGTAGTAAGTCCATAATCCCTTATCTTGAACTGTCACTGGGGCAACACATGATTTGAAATTCAGAATTGTCCTCCAGGTGAGAAGTAGATCAAAAAAAAAAAAAAAAAAAAGAAATTCAGAATTTTCCAATGTTGGAAAAGTGACCCATCTCACCCTCAGGTCACTCTGGGGTAGTAGCAGAGCTCAAACTCACCAGTTATTACAGCTGATGGAGGAAAAGTCACATTACGTAGGACAAAGTCATTATACTTTAAAGCTGGCTGTTCAGGGCTTTTTCGTTTTACAACTACAGAAGAGAACACGTGAATGTGAAGCGCTTTCCTGAGACTCTAATCCAGGGAAAATCTGCGTGGTCCACATGTTCCCCAGCCACAAGTCACAGATCACACACTGCTTCTCCTAGCTTCATTCTTTTTTCTTTTTGAGAAGGAGTCTCACTCTGTCTCCCAGGCTGGAGTGCAGTGGCACCATCTTGGCTCACTGCAACCTCTGCTCCCTGGGTTCAAGAGATTCTCCTGTCTCAGCCTCCCGAGTAGCAAGGATTATAGGCACACGCCACCACGCCCAGTTAATTTTTTTATTTTTAGTAGAGATGTGGTTTCACCATGTTGGTCAGGCTGGTCTCGAACTACTGACCTCAGGTGATCCGTCTGCCTCGGCCTCCCAAAGTCCTGTGATTACAGGCATCAGCCACTATGCCCTGCCCCTTGTAACTTCATTCTTAAGTGGTACCACATCTTCAAACAGGCTTTGGGTGACCCCACAATCCTGTTGCCCCTAGTGCGAGCGACACGGGGATGCCGTGCACTGCACACCAAGGCCTTGTCAGGACGGGAGAGGTAGCAGAAGCTGGGTGAGGCCAGCCTGCTCTGAGAGCTGCCTTGAGAACTGCCAGGGCAGAGTGGGGACTTGGGGAGTGAAGGCCACCTTCCTTGGGCTTCACGCTGCTGTTGGGCAGCTGCAGAGACAGACCTTGACCTTTAGAGCTCCATGGAAATGTGCCCCCATCCCTCAGATACAATCATGGAAAGAGGCTCGAACCCCAGCTTCACCCCCTTTGTCACCTCCCCAGCCAGGTGGTGCCCACTGCCTGCCAGCACATATCCGCTTTCCTTCACAGACAAAGCTGCCAGACCAGACACACTCCTTTCACTTATGGTACCTTTTCTGTGTGGTCACAACAACTGTAGTTTTTGCAGATGTTAATGCTTGGGAACTTTTAGTCTTTTTCCAAGAAAATGGTTCACGGACAGCAATTAGTGACTCCTCCCCACTGATAACACTGACTTCAAGGTATCGCCCAATTAGGAAATTGGAAAAACAAAGCAAAAGGAGCTCCTTGCAGCGGCCAGGATTTCTTGAAAAAACAAAATGAAATTTAGTTTTAGTCATAAATAAGACAGGCAGAGTCAACACAATTTTCCTTCGTACATACAAGAAAAGTGACAAGAGCTAACAAAGTCATCTTTAGTCTTCAATAATTATTTTTACAGAGAAAAGGGAGATCTTCTAAAATAAGCTATGTAATTAAAATTCTCTCAAAATAAAATTAATCATCCATGGGCTGAGTGCGGTGGTTCAGGCCTGTAATCCCAGCACTTTGGGAGGCTGAGGCGGGCAGATCGCTTGAACCCAGGAGTTTGAGACCAGCCTGGGGAACATAGGATAAACCCATCTCTGCAAAAAATACAAAAAGTAGCCAGGCATGGTGGCACATGTCTGTTGTTCCAGCTACTTGGGAGGCTAAGGTGGGAGCCTCGGGTGGTGGAGGCTGCAGTAAGCTGTGATCACACCTCTGCACTGCAGCCTGGGAAATAGTTTGACACCCTATCTCAAAAATAAATAAATAAATAAATAAAGCATCTACGATAGTCTTTACTTGTAATTCTTACACTTAAGAATAAGAAAAATTTTCGATATTGCCAATTAAAGTCAGAATTGTATGACATGACCAAAAATAGGCACTGGGTCTGAAGCACTTTCTGCCCAACCCTTGCTGTGGCTCTAACTGGGGCTCTCTTATCCACACGACACTTTGTGCCCACCTGTGGCTTTTTTAAAAAACATTTCTGTGTTCTCATAATGTCCAAAACAAGAAAAAAAAGCACTGAAGCTGGCTGCATCTCACACAGCTGACTCTGCACTTGCCACCTACAGCTTGATGTTGATGAGCTGTGATTTAACCAGATTTAAGTTTTTAAAAAAGATTTAGAATTAGACACCCAGCTGGAAGGTGACCACACACTCTCAGGCAGGGATGTGGGGACACAGGAAGCTGGAGGACAGGGCCTATCTGGT
Organism: Cacajao melanocephalus; assembly: GCA_963573385.1. NCBI lineage: Eukaryota > Metazoa > Chordata > Mammalia > Primates > Pitheciidae > Cacajao > Cacajao melanocephalus. The sequence goes on from CAUYLG010038500.1 coordinate 31,952, forward strand.
CAGCTGATGCAGTCAAGCACACCAGGGAGACCAGGGGGATCAAGGTTGGTATCCTGGCATCCCAGCTAGGAAGTGGCTGTCCCTGCCCCTCCCACAGCACACTGTGCTATCCATGCCTTGGACAAATGCCCAGGTGACAGGATGGAGATGGACTGAGATCCCACGGCTTGGCTATGGTGAACACGGGCAAGGCAGTGAAGATGAGCTGATGTGATGTTTTAAGAACAGGACTCAGAAGCACATGGAGCTCAGGTCTCAGAGATCATCAGAGATGCCCTGTTTTCTTTGTGAAAGTGGGAGTCAGGACATCTGGTAAGGACCCTCATGAGTGGTACGAAGTTATAGAATCCATTGCCCCAAGTGGGTCACACTCGGTATCCAGATTCTAGACCAATGGTTTTTCTTAGGATTCTGTCACATCAGAACAGTCAGGAGTACCTTGTTTTTTTTTTTTTTTTTTGAGACAGAGTCTTGCTCAGTTTCAGGCTAGAGTGCAGTTGTCCAATCTTGGCTTACTGCAACCTCTGTCTCCTGGGTTCCAGCGATTCTACTGTCTCAGCCTCCTGAGTAGCTAGGATTATAGGGGACCAAGTAATTTTTGTATTTTTAGTAGAGGTGGAGTTTCACCATGTTGGCCAGGCTGGTTTCGAACTCCTGGCCTCAGGTGATCTGCCCACCTCAAAGGAGTTACCTTTTATAACACCCAACCTAAATGTAACAGAGAAACTTAAAAAGTGGCTCTCTCCAGACCTCCAGGCCCTTACTTTGCATCACATATGACCACAATGCAGGTTTTTCCCCCTGGAGGGACAAGCTCCCCAGGCTCAGGCTCTGTCATCTGCTTCCTTGATAGAATGTTGCCTTTTTCTCCATTTTCTCCTTTATAGGTACGATCACCTGGGAAATAAAATTTTAATACAAAATTAGACCAAAAGGTAAATTATTTTTAACAGTGTTGGCATGCTTAGTGGAAATGAATGCTCATAACACTCACAAAGACAGATGCACACAAAAACACGGCACAAAGCCAAAGACGGTGGCTGGAAAAACAGAAACAGAGAAAGCAGCTGGAGTAGGCGAGGGGCTGTGACTGCGGACGATCCCAGTGCTGGGAGAGAGAAGGCCTGCCTTGCGTGGCCCAGAGTGCCTGGCAATCTTCCCCTGCTTAGAAGCACTCAGGAGCTGGCTGCCATCTGAAGCACCTCTTGGTATCTGTCAAGCTGCTTTTTGTTCCTCTCCCTAACCTCGTCAGCAAGAGGAGAAGGGCCCGTAGCCAAAGAACTCAGTGTACAAAGCACCACAGCTGCTGGGTGTTCTGGCCCCGGCTGCCCGCGCTCTGTCCAGAGCTCACAGCCCCATGGCCCCCTCCAGAGCTCACACCCCACAGCCCTCAGCCCGCCTGACCTCACACAGTGACAGCTGAAACGTCCACTACCTGGAGAGATTTCTCTGTTGTTTGCCAAACTACTCTCTGACATCTGAGGGTTTTTGTTTTTTGTGTGGCTAGTTAATGAATTAATATTTTCATGTGATGAATTCTCCTTCTCAGGAACAGAAACCAAAGATACCATGGGGCACGTCTGGTCTTTATCCGGCATTTGAAATCTGAATTGTTTAGATTTATCCCAGCCAGCCAGTTTACAGCTGACTAAGTTTTGAGGAATGTCTCCTTTATTCCTGGAAAAAGAAAATTAACCATGAACACAGCCAGGATTTCTAAAACCAAAATATTCAGTTATCATAAAACACAGAACTCAGTCTAGGACATGGTGACTGCGAATACCCTTATGAATATAAGTAAAAAGTATATTTTGGGGTAGAAAATTTTGATTTTCATAAAGGGAAAAATAAACAGCCAAAGTAAAGCTGTTTTTACAGAAATTACTAAATCACAGTTTAAAAGCCATTAATGTAGCTTTATATAAAATGTTTCAGCAGCAAACTTACTCTATCCAGATCACCATGGTTTTACTTCTTCCTTCCTTTAGAGTTCCAAAATGTGTCATCTGTGTAACTTCAATATCACCTTTGTTCTTCAATAAAATGGTTCCATAGAACTGAGCAGCCTCATCAATGGGGGCGAAGTCTCTGAAAAAAGAGCCCCAGAGAGATGTCCCTCTGCAGCAGCACTGTCCTGTCTTCACCTGTCACTGCTCCTGAGGACAGACTGCTGGTGGGGGCAGGCAGGGCTTCCACAGGACTTAGGGTTTCTAAGAAGGATGGCAAATCGTAGGGAAGAAAACTGTACACTCCATAAAGTCTAGAGAAAAGGCAGCAGCCCAGGGAACAGCCACAGGCGATGCGCCTGAGATCGGTGTCCTGAACATGCTCCCCAGCGCTCCCCCACCTCCTGCTCAGAGAACAGAGTTAGGGCGGCATTTGTACTCCTCTTCTTTCCAGCCACCTCCCAGGCTACAGGGGAGGGAGGGAGGCCTTGCCTATTAGGAATCCACTAAACTTGCTTTGGAAAGAATTTTGTTGCTTTGACATGTTTGAAGACAATGAAATGAAAAGTTTTTCTCTTTTCTTTTTTTGAGATGGAGTCTTCCTGTCGCCAGGCTGGAGTGCAGTGGCGCAATCTCGGCTCACTGCAACCTCTGCCTCCTGGGTTCAAGCGATTCTTCCGCCTCAGCCTCCAGAGTAGTTGGGACCACAGGCTTATGCCACCACGCCTGGCTAATTTTTGTATTTTTAGTAGAGATGGAGTTTCACCCTATCGGCCAGGATGGTCTCAATCTCTTGACCTCGTGATCCGCCGGCCTCGGCCTCCCAAAGTGCTGGGATTATAGGTGTGAGCCATGTGCCTGGCCAGTTTTTCTCTTTAGAAATGAGAAGGTGAGATTTTACCTTTCCCTGAAAATGAACCCATTTATTTTCCTTTCTTCTACTGACACTGCAGGCTTGATTCTCATCCCTGCCTGTCCACAAGCTCTTTCCAGAAGGTAAACCTGCCTTACGCCAATTCCTAATCTGAGGTGCCATTAAGAAAATGGGGTCTCTAGAATGGCTTCCCACAATTCTGGCCCCTGCTACAAACTCACTGAGGTTCCCAGCTACAGAGCAGCCCCTCCTGGCAAGAGCCTGTCCAGCTCTCCCTTCTCCGTGTGTCCAGGCGTGACAAGGGAGGTGCAGGGGCAGAGAGTCCACAGCATTGCTGATGGACAGGGTGGGGAT
>CAUYLG010038501.1:0-52231 GCA_963573385.1 Cacajao melanocephalus
TTACAAGACAAAACAAACAACCCCATCAAAAAGTGGGCAAAAAATATAAACAGACACTTCTCAAAAGAAGACATTCATGTGTCCAACAAACATGAAAAACATCATCATTGGTTATTAGAGAAATGCAAATGAAAAACACAATGAGATACCATCTCAGGCAAGTTAGAATGGCGATCATTAAAAAGAACTTTTAAAGATTTATTAGGCAAAGGTTTCTTCTCCAGACAAATAATCCCATTTCTTTTACTATTCCTCATACATCCAAGTTACATTTGCAGTTATTTTAAAAGTTAGTTTTGCTTGAATTGATCCTAGAAAATCTGATTGTTCTTAGGAGTGAATGGTACTGCTTTGGGTAGTGGCTCATTACAATTTTAGGGTAAAAACAAACCAGTGTGTGGTTAATAGTTATGTACATACATAGTAGAACAGAAACTGTATTATAAGAAATACGATTGAAATGTATTAGAGCCCCAGATGAGAATTTAACAGCTCCGTGTACTAAACTTTAGCTGGTATCCATTATACTTGTTCCAGTTTTGATTTCCCCTGTTGCTATTAATGTCTCGGATATCACATGAATAGCATCTCTCCCTAGTTTTAATCCCTTTGGGACTTTAAAATACCATTAAAATTCCTTGACTAAAAAAACATTTAAAGAGCATCATTCTCTGCCCTGTTTGTCAAATTGCTTTGGAATTCCATTTTCCCAATATTTTCCTTCTCTTAGAGAGTTATAAATTAGCTAGAATATCTGCCCTAGTAGTTTTTTTTCTAATACTCTTTCCACTTCCTTACCCTTAAACACTTCTGACGTCAAATATGTAGACGTTTCCTCCTATACCGACTAATTCTCCAACTGTCGGACACCAACTGGGTGTCCTGGAATCCACTGAAATCCTGCCACTGCTTGGAGTTAATGCAGACCCTACATGTTAAAGTTTCAGTCCCATAAGAATGCCTCTGCTCAGATATTAGTCAAAAGTCCCAGGTTTCTACCTATACATCTGGCTACTTGCCTGTATAAAGGTTTCCCATGTCCTTTGCCTTAGGTTTGAAAATTTGCTGGAATGCCTCACAGGACTACAGATAATGCTTTACCTGCTATTACTGTTTTTGTTTTGTTTTGTTTTGTTTTGTTGTTGTTTAAATAGAGAATAAAACTGGGCTACAGCCAAATGGAAGAGTTCCATAGGAAAAGGTATGTGGGAAGGGGCATGGAGCATCCATGCTTCTCCAAGGACTCCACCCTTTCTGGCACCTCCATGTGTTTACCTATCCAGAAGCTTCTCTGAATCCCATGTTTTAAAGAGGTTCTATTACATAGGCATAATTGATTGAATCATTGGCCTTTAGATATTAATTCAACTTCTAGCGTTTCTCCCCTCTTTAGAGGTTGTGAGGGTAGGACTGAAGGTTCTGACAATCTAATCATGTCTTAATTATGTCTTGGTTGTTCTAGTGATGAGTCCCCCTTCTGAAGCTGTTTAGGTCACCAATAGTTGCCTCAATAGAAAAAAGTTTTTATTACACTTATCACTCAAGAAATTAAAAGGAATTTAGGAGATCTGTTAAGAACTGGGGTCAATGACTAACTATCTATTTCCCAATGTATCATACTTTCCATAAGGAAAAAAACTGCAGAGAGATGTCTCTGCTTGTCCCATGTATGTCAATATGTCCAGAATGCACAGGACTCCTTTTCATTCAGTTACAAAAGTAACAACTGAATACCTCTAATTTTTATTACAGCTAAATCCACTGTTGTCCCTCTCAATACCATATTTTCAATGGGTTAGAAATAGAAGTCATCAGGTCTTACATAGACATTCCCAAAATGTTTTGAATACACTCCTTTAAAAATAAGCAAGAGAGTAGCATATTACCCTTTTCAGATTAATAAGCATTAAAATCAGTTATAACAATGGAAACTTCCAAAACTTGGTTTCCACTTACGTGACAACCACTATACCAGGTTCTTTGTATGCATCCTCTCTAATTCTCACAACATTTCAAGATATGTTTTGCCCCATTTTACACATAAAGTGCAAATAGTTTAATTGACTTGCTCATAACTACTCAGTTCATATGCAAACGTAGCAAGCACTGTCTGTAATATACTGCTCCCCATGTCAGAAACTTTTTGAAATGTTCTCTGTACTTATGAAATGAATTATTACAAAATGAAAGGAAGTAGGAAAATTTACAGTGATATTTTTACTACCCGATTTTGTAGTTCCTGAAAAATTTCCAATTTGTCCCCTACAGGTACCCAAGGGACATTTTCTTTATAGTTCTGCTTCTGGCTTCTTTTAATCAGCTATACTACTGATGATGAAAAAGGAAATTAAATCTGTATCTTATATTGCACTGAAAACTGTACATCAATTATCTTGCTTTGAAATTCAAGAAGAGAAGGATATTTTCACCACATGTGTTCTTTTATGTTTGAATTTTTACTTATTTAGTGCAGTCAGTACATTTTCAGTGCTTTTAATGCAGAACAATTACACTTTATGTTTTGAGTTTTATAAAAAGCATTATATAACCATTGGAACACATTTAATTTCAATCCTCTAAGTAAGAAAATTTATGCTTTGTATCCTTTGTTAATCAGTAGTGCAAGAATCTTAACAACAGACATTCTATTGATTGACAATGGTAGATATCTGGATAGGAAGTATAGGCAGACTGTTATTAATGTGGCACAATGACACTGACAAAATTTCAGGATCTGCAGTCTGACTTACATATACTCTGCATACAAATGGAGAAAAATCACATAGTCTGACAAATTCTAATGTTTCATAGAAATTTTTTTTCTGAGTTGTCTATTTTGCATAGAACTGATTGGAATTAAACAGCTCTTTCTATTCAACTGAGAAATCAATATTCAGAATTCATCTGGTGTCAAATTTGGCTCTCAGTTTAATCCTGTGGTTAATTGAAGCATCTCCTATTTATTGTCCTTTTCAAAATTCTCTACAGAAATAATATTCATAAACCTATGATTTTATCAAACAATTAAAAGATGACATGTATAGAGCTAGAGGCCCTTGTCCTAACAAACTAATACAGGAACAGAAAGCAAATACTGTTTTTTCTCACTTATAAGTGGGAGCTAACCAATGAGAACACATGGATGCTAGGGGTACAAGAAACATGGAGGCCCTTGTGAGACTAGAAGATGGGAGGAGGGTGACGAGCAGAAAAAAATAGCTATTGTGTACTATGCTTATTATCTGGGTGACTATGCTTATTTCCCGAGTGACAAAATAAATCTGTATACCAAACCTCCATGACATGCATTTGCCTATGTAACAAACCTGAACATGTAACTTTGAACCTAAAACAAAAGAAGAAACAAGATGACAATTTAAGTGGCATAAGTTTAACAAAAATGCAGAATTTTTCACATTAAGGAAAGTTAAAAATGTTTCATTATTCAATTTACTCAACCATAATTTTGGCAGAAGTACAACTCCTCAGCTTTCCTGTTCCTCTGTGGAACACATCATCCTCTGGCATGACCTCAGAGTTTCTCCCAAGGTGAGTGTGACAGTACATGAAGTAAAAGTGAAAAAAACTGGATTATGAAAGATTGCGTGGTGTTCTCTAAAGTTTACTACTTCTTTTTGAAAGCAGATTATGAATCTCATCCATTTCTAAAAAATGTTATATGCCTACTGCATGGAATAAAATTCCTGCCCCAGTAACACTTGACTTTGGCCAATGACATGTAATCAGAACTTAGATACACAAGTCCAAGCAGAAATCTTATGTTTTTTTCTCCCTTATGCTGAGAATTATGTGTTCCAGATAGGTACCTCATTTTCATCCTAGATCCTTGAATGAAAGGACACATTGAGCCGATACCCATAGCTACCAACATCAGACATCAATGATAAGCAAACCTTTGTGTTGTGAACTATTGAGATGTACAGGTTATTACCACAATACAAATGATTAATCCAAAATGGTTACTTGTATTTTTATCTCTATGAAATTATAAATTGAGTAGGTTTACTTCAGTAATAAAGACAAAAATTCTTCCTTTTAGTGTTTAGAGTACGGAAGTGGGATTAATCTCATTTTAGAACCACTCCACCTTAAAACATTGAATCAAGAGTTAAAATTATGGCTTTCAATTTATGAATAAAGACAATGATTTATTATGTAGAACTTCACTGTGATAAGAAAAATGAGTAGTTGCTTTTACAGTGATAAGTGTTTTTCAGTCCAAATGGCAAAAATTTTCAAATCTAATACCATTCCAATCAAGTATAAGGAACTGTCAAGTACTTTTTTGAACCAAAATGGAATTTTATTATACTAAATGTTTTTTTAAAAAGGTTGAACTTTAATTGTAGTTTGCAAATCTTTTCTTATGCTTCATTGTAATAATATTTGTTTTATGTAAAAATAATGTACATGTAACAATTATCTGGTCTAACATAACAAATTTAATTTTGCAAATCCAAATAGTTAATGATGGCTTGAAACAGTGTAGAACTATGAAATATTTTGCTAACCTTGTGGCTTTTATTCCTATATCTTTATAATAGTTATAAAAATAACATAGTTACAAAGTTAAGCAAACAACCACAAGCTATGCCATATATTCAAATATGAAAAGTTAAAAATTACTTTTATTTCATCTCATAGTCTTATTTTTTAGGGGTAATAACTTAAAATTTTTTTTTTTTTTAGTTAAAATTGTTACTCCTTCAGCCCCTCCACTGCCCCTAATTCTAAATTCAACTCTTGAGTCTTTATTTCTTGATTTATCAACTTGAGAGTTTACCAGTTGACTTTTGATCTCGAACCCTTAATTTAAATCACTGATGATAATTTCTTAGACTTTTACAAGCAAACAAATCACTTGGTGATCTTATTAAAATATTAACTTCTTAACAGTTCTCCCTTGAGCTAGTATTATTGTTTCTCAGATCTATTTCTTTCCTATTTTATGTTTAAAACATTTCTTTGGTTATTCACATAATCTTTACATAATCTTTGTTTATCCTGTGAATGTCTTTATTTTGCTTTCAAACTTGTTCATGGATAGTTATTCAAAGTGAAATGTCTGTGACAGGTCAAGCGCTAGAGAATTGTATTCTGCTGTCTTACCAATGTCCTTCCTCCTTGACGATTAATACTTTGAGTATAGAATTACAGGTTAAAAACTTTTCCTTTCAAAATTTTGAAGGCATCGCTCCACCTTCTACTTTTCAATTTTTTAACTGGACATTTAATGTAAATTTTATTTGTATACCTTTGAAAATAAACTTTTTTTAGATACTTTTAAAAGTTTTAATTTATTCTTGAAATGTTGAATATTATTCAAATGAATCTGGGTTTAATTTGTTTACAATTCATTGTACTACTCATTTAAAGATCCTTTAAACTCTGAACACCTGAGTCTGGCTTTCAGTTCTGAAATTGCTTCCTTTATTTTCCTCATTTCCCCTTTGCTATCTCTGCAGAGTAGTTCAGCATCTGAGTAATCCGTGAGTCCACTTCTACTGATTACTTTGTTTCTTGACAGTATATTGTTTTATCTTTTGTGTGTGTGTCATAATTTTTATGACCTAATACATAATGTGTAGTACAGGAAAGATGAAGGAAAATAGCATTTATGTAAAGAAATGGGCAGGCATCTTCTTCTGCTAGGATCTCAGTTTAAGGCGTTGCCTCCAATTGTCAGCAGTTGAGATGGGTTTGAAATTTTTTTATTGCCATGGTTACCCTCAGCGCACCTCTAGCTTCAAACTGCTCTTGTGTTTCTTTGGGTTTAAGCTAGGGACTGGCCTGCTGGAGAATATTTCTCAGTGTTTTCTTGTACCTCAGCTTTCTTTCTTTCCTTGGTCATAATGTGAACGTCTCCCCAAGCTTTTCACTCTCCTCCAGTGGCTGACTGCTGGATGTTTTCCAGTCTGAAGGTGTGGGGTGAGAAGTGTTCTCTCTTGTCTGGGTCCTGTCTCAGTCTTAGGTAGGCTCTGGGCCTTTAGGTCTCAGGGGTGGGGCTGCCTCAGTGATCCTGCTCCTTGTCTCCATGGCAGCTAATCTCTGCCTTCTGTATTTTCAGAAGGTGCTGGAACAGCTTTTCTGCTCCCCTGACCAAAGTAGAACGCTTTTACTGGGATAGGCGTCTGAGCCCAGGAATAATTTTTGCCCCTCTTCCAGGGGTACGATTTTCTCTTTTACCCTCCTTCAGCCAGCAAGTCTTCGCCTGTGCCCTGGGTGGGGACAGAACTTCCTTTCATGCCTAAATTGTTTAAGGATTTTGTTCCATAGAGAAGTGTCTAGTTAGGGCTTCAAGCTTTTCTCACAGTGGTTGTCACTTCACTCATGTAGGCCCACACCACCAAGGAAGACTCTCTTCAATCTTTCATTTTACCTCCAGTCTCTCTTATTAACACCTGGTGGACGTCACTGGAAAGAAAGTAAAAACTGGAAGCAGGAACAAAATCCCCATGGGTACAATTTGGATACACTTTGTTTTATGTAAACATAATTTGCATGTAACAATTATCTGGTCCAGTGTAACAAATTTAATTTTGCAAATCCAAATAGTTAATGATGGCTTGAAACTGTGGAACTATAAGATTGCAAACGTTGTGGCTTTTATTTCTGTATCTTTATAATAGTTGTAAAAATAACATAGTTACATAGTTAAGAAAACAACCACAACTATACCATATAGTCAAATATGAAAAGTAAAAAAATACCTTTATTTCATCCTATTGTCTTACTTTTTAGAAGTAATAAACATTTTTTATTATACATTAAGTTCTTGAGTACATGTGTAAAATGTGTAGGTTTGTTACATAGGTATACACGTGCCATGGTGATTTGCTGCACTCATCAACCTGTCATCTATATTAGGTATTTATCCCAGTGCTATTCCTCCCCTAGCCCTCCACCCCCCGCCCCTAACAGGCCCTGGTGTGTGATGTTCCCCTCCCTGTGCCCATTGTTCTCATTGTTCAACTCCTATTAATGAGTGAGAACATGCGGTGTTTGTTTTTCTGTTTTTGTGTTAGTTTGCTGAGAATGATGGTTTCCACCTTCATCCATGATCCTGAAAAGGACATGAAATCAACATTTTTTAAAAGGCTTTAGGAAATTGTGATGGTTAATTTTATGTGTTAACTTTGCTGGGCCACGGTGCCCAGAGGTGTGGTCAAGTATTATTACAGGTAATATTGCAAGGGTGTTTTGGGTTGAGATTAACCTTTAAGATGGTGGGCTTTGTGTAAAGCTGTTGCCCTCAATAATGTCAGTCAGTCTCATCCAGTCAGCTGAAGGCCGGAAGAGAACAAAAAAGAGAAACAAAACTGACCATTCTAGAAGGAGGGGTAATTTTGTCAGCAGACTGCCTTTGGACTTAAATTGCAAGACTGGTTCTTTCCTAGCCTTCAGCATGTCGGCTCACTCTCCAGATTTTAGATGCGCCAGCCTCCATAATTGCATGAGCCAATTCCTTAATATAAATCTCTCTCTCTATATATATATATATTTAAAGAGAGATATGTGTATATATGTGTGTGTACACACACACACACACGCACACACACACACACACATCCTAGTGGTTCTGTTTCTCTAGAGAACTTTAATATGGCAATTTAAACTAAATTTACCTGAATTCATATAACCAGCTTGTATGATACCTGAATTCTCACATCTGCCTCAGGTTACTCAGTACTCACATTCCATTATCTCTGAGGGAGGGACCCATCTTCCCTTGTATTTAGGCTACTTGATTACCTTGCAAACACAGCTCTATCATAATTTCAAGTAAAATTATGATTCTTAAAAATTGTTCTCCACATTTTCCTGCTTCTATTATGGTAGCAATGTTCTTTCCAGTCTCTACATCTTAGACAGCAAAAGAACTTTCAGTCATAATAATCTTCATTAATTTCTTTTCATATAATACTGGAGGCTGTTTTTCCTTTAATTATCTTCTGCTCCTTACAATATTGATATTTGAGCCAGGGTTCTGTTTTCAAACCCAATGCTTGGTAAATTAATGTTTCTTTTTCATGCTGTTATTTTAATTAGTGTGTTCAACCACTCCTGTTTATGGCAGGGACTGTGCTATTAGCATAGATAGACAGTAGTCACAGTTCAGATGTCTGCACATCCTAAAGCCTCTATCCTCTGTGGAATGCCTAGATATAGACTGTCTGTAACTGTATGGACTTTATCACCTGGAAGGCTACCGTTTGTTGCAAAGTTGGGGGATATCCAGACAGTCCCTGAAACATGGCAGTCATGCATTCTTTACTCTGGCGGGAGAATACATGAACAATTTTATTCCTAGGAGGAGCTGATTTCCTTTCTATGGTATCCCAGCTGTATTCCTGCAGATCCTTGCAGAGGCATAAAATCACTGTAGGCTTTCATTGCCTCTATCCCAATCCCTAACACTCACATCACGATTGGCTGCTAGGAAAAGCTTGTTCTCTCTGTAGAGTACTTTTTAGGGCCCTAGCTAGGAGCAGATCCAGGTATTCTATCAATTAATACATGATAGCTTCCCCACAGCCCATTCTTACTTTTTATGCCTGTCAATTCTAGCCTTGAGACATTTTCAGGTCATTACCAGGCTAAGCAACTCACCTCTCTGTATTAGCCTTTTTCAGTTAATGCCCTGGGTTGTAATTTCCTGTGGTCTGATTTGTCATTACATTCTCATGTGCATGTTATCCTCCAGAAAATTCATCCTTCATCAATGACATAGTCTCTATTTTCAGAGTTGCCACATTTTGTTATTTATAGCATATCTTTGCTGTCATTTCACTGTGATTTTAAAAGGCAGTAAAGGAAAATGCTTATAGTAAATTCATCATCTTGAACCAGAAGAGTCTTTGGAGATTTTTGGTTGAAAGAGAGATAAGAGTATTTTCGGGAGATGGGATTCAGTCCTGCTTAAAAATTTATTAATTTCCCAATGTGTTCTATCCATTTATTGGTTATTCATTCAATAAATATTGAGAACTTTCTATATATATAAGACACTATTTTAGGCATTGTAGTTATATTGGAGAACAGGATAGGTGGAAGCTGGCTTATGTTCAGTTAGGAAAGTCATTAATTTTTAGTGATTTAATTACAGTTGTAATAGATTCTACATGAAGAAGTAAGTTTGGAATAACAGAATTTCCTATTAAATTTTCAGGAATCCTAATATAATCTGGAGGTGAGAGGAGACTTCTTTTTTTTTTTTTGAGACAGAGTCTTGCTCTGTTGCCAGGCACCAGGCTGGAGGGCAGTGGCGCAATCTCGGCTCACTGCAATCTCCGCCTCTTGGGTTCAAGCAATTCTTCTGCCTCAGCCTCCCGAGTTAGCTGGGACTATAGGCGTGTGCCACCACACCCAGCTAATTTTTGTATTTTTTAGTAGAGACGGGGTTTCACCATGTTGCCCAGGATGGTCTCGATCTCTTGACTTCGTGATCCACCCACCTTTGCCTCCCAAAGTGCTGGGATTACAGGCATGAGTGACCATGCCTAGCTGGAGATTTATTAAAGTAAAATTTGAGTTCTGTTCTAGAGAGAAAAGAATGTCTAAAAATTTATAAGGAAGAAATTTGGGAAAAAATATTTTATGGCCAGAAAACATAGTCAAATGAAATCCCTATTATCCTTGGAATTTAGTAAAATCTACATCCTTCTCTTTGGCAAAATTGAGTTCATTGTTTCCTTTTTTCTTGTATGTATAACTGTGCATCCAATAAATTGATGTCAGGGACACAAGAGACGGGATTCCAATATCTGCTCTGCTACTAATTAAAGTCTATGTTTTGGGAAGATTACTCAACAGTCTGATGCTCTATTTAAATGGTTTAAATAATTATAATTTCTACAAGAATTTTGAAGAGCAAAGTAAGAGATAGTTAAGAGAAATAGAAATATTCATATGTTTGACTTAAACACCCTCTGATATTTAATTCTGCAGAACTACTGCAACAATAATATAAAGCTGGGCCAAATTTCCATTGTAACATTATGCAAAATAGCAAGAAACATAAAAATTGCCTGATTTGAATAATATAAAGGACGATTTGGTAAATTATGTTACATCAACTTATGAAGTTACCCTGTTAAAATAAGTAGCTGTAGAAACCATATAGAAGCATGGGAAACTATATTCTAAAAGTAACATAAAGCAGCATATACAAATTTACTTGGAGCTGGGATTATAGCTATGCAACAAATTTTGTATTACACAAAGGCATAATTGAAATTTTAAAAAGTGAAAATAGTTTTGTTCAGGTAGTGGCTTAGAGCACTATTTTCTTTCTTTCTTTCTTTCTTTTTTAAATGAGATTCCTTCATGTTATTACAAAAATTTAGAGGAAAGAAATGACAGAACAGCTATAAAAAATTTGGCCCTTTTCCTTCCTCTTCTGAGGCTTAAAACAAAACTTGTCAAGCTAGTTTTGAGCTAGACATAAGAATTTTGTGATCTTCATGGATAACATAATTCTCATGCTCCAAATACAGAAGATGATGCAAAGTAAGATAAAGGAAACAATTATCTCTCTGCATGTGTTAAATTCAATCATCCCTTTGGGCGTTCAGCCTATTTGTCTTCAATAGATTTCTACTAAAATAAAAGTGGTCCTGGGAAGGGAAATTCCTTAAGGTGTTACTGAGTAGTGCCTTGGCTGACCCTGGTTGGCTGAGCCCATATTTCTATGACAAAGAGATACAAGAAACTCTGGGGTAAAAATGGAAAAGGAGAGCAAGAAATTGGAGAGTAGAGGGTAGGGACTACACTAAGTCTAGAAGAATGCCCAAGAGATGTTATCCCAATTAACAGTTTTGTTTTAGGTTTAGTCTCATGTTTTTGTTTGCTTTTAAAAATACGTAGCAATACCTGTCTGCCTGTCAATTTATTATACATCAATCAACAGTTTCTTTTTCACAAATCATCCCTGAGGGGCACAGCAAGGCATTATATTTAAAAAGAAGTCTAAATGGAAAAATTAGAATGAGAGAAAATACCTATTAATAGAAAAATCAAAATCCTATGGAAGAAAACACAATTATATTAACAATGTGAACCAGCAAAGGTGTCACAGTTGGCCTTTAAATTTGGCTCTAAGTTTTCAGGAAGCCAAAAAGTAAATGAAGACATGGTTTATTAACATTTCTGGTTATAAAACTAACAAAAAGGAAGCATGTGGGTTTGACTAGAGTCAAATTGTGATGCAATTCAGCAGTATAATATTTCCCTGGAGTGGGGAGCCCGTTTAACATTTTTTCTCAGACCACTATTGTCAAAGTAGATGATCAAGTGGATGCCAGAGTTCTGCACAATGGGAGGATTTTCCCTGGCCACTGTTTTGCACGCCATTCCTGAGTGAGGGTAGTGTAACTGCTATCCATTTGAGTATCTGCATCCACATACTAAGCTTACTCATTTCCGAGCCAAGCTCAAACTTTTCTTCTTTAGTCAGCTGCTTAGGAGATTCCTCATATGGCCATGGGTGTAAGCAGAGGGAGATTTACTGGTGCGACAGCAATGATGTAGAGGTCTGGGCAACAGACTTATGCAGCTTGCTTATGATTGGTTCTGCTTGTGCTAGAACACCGATGTGCCATTTTCATCTTATGACTGATGTTGTTGGTCCTCCTATTCATATGAAAATACCCAACTCATGATTGGCAAATATGCTATATAGTCATATAGTGCCCCATGGACAAGCTCTCTATCTTAGTAACGTGGCAGGAGTTGTTTTTTCAAAAGGTGTATAATTTTAGTTGCAGATGGCAAGGCATTGCTCAGTACCTCTAGTTGTTTGCCTTGTGATTCTCCTATTGGACTTTTCCATAAGTTTCATGTGGCATATTTTTCTTCCACCAAAACGTCTTATGCCGTAGAGTCTGCCGGTTCGTTTGCCCTAGTGATGGAGCTGTTTACATTGCAGTGTAATGGGCGTTCAGTGGGTTTTCTTTCTGCTCTAAGCCCCATAAAAAGCTTCTAGGGTCCCATTCTTTTGTAAATAGAGCTTTTATCTTGGCAGAACAGATTTGCATTGGTTGAATATTTAACTTTCTTCGGAGTTAGGCTATTCCAGCTATTAAGTCTTAGGCCTGGTCCTCAACTTTCTTTGTTCTATGCAAGAAATCAGTGACTATTTTTATGCAAGAAAGCCAAGGAGACCCTCTGGCTTTCACTCTTAACTATCAACTGGGGACTAATTGTTCTCAACTTTTATTTATCTTTTCTTACATCATCAATTACTCTTAGTAATAACTACCCAATTGCATTGTCCACACAGTTACAATTTGCCCCATATTTTCCAAATGCTTGACAAAAATGCATCAACGAATGTATTTTCCTCCCTTGGATTATCATCCCAGTTTACCAGTGGTGAAAGTTGTTGTTGTTTTTTTTTTAAAAAAACAGAGTTTCACTCTTGTTGCCCAGGCTGGAGTGCAATGGCAGGATCTCGGCTCACTGTAACCTCTGCCTCCTGGGTTCAAGCTATTCTCCTGCCTCAGCCTCCCGAGTAGCTGGGACTACAGGCATGTACCACCATGCCTGGCTAGTTTTTTGTATTTTTTAGTGGATACAGGGTTTCTCCATGTTGGTCAGCCTGGTCTCGAACTCCTGACCTAAGGTGATCCGCCCGCCTCGGCCTCCCAAAGTTCTGGGATTACAGGCATGAACCACAGAGTCCGGCCCTTGGTGAGAGTTTTTAACAGATGGCTTGTTAGCTGTGCCAGGGTCTATAGTTCTCTATCTGTCTGCAGGTGTGGAGGTTTTTATTGCAAGTGGGTAGCAAGTGATACACTTTCCCATTTTAGTGCCTGTTTTTCTTGGACCAACCTGGTACCAGCTGTTGAAGATGTGTTCTCTAAGAAGCACACTCTGAGATGCAGATTTAACATCTCCTTTACTTTGCCCAAGATTGATGTAGCCTTCCTCTCTCATTCATGAATTCCATCTTTCTGGTGGTAACTTCACAAGTTTTGCTGTGAATACATTACCCATAGAGAGCTCAGACTACTGAGCTGAAATCCCAGGAAAATCTTTAAAGCATTATAGTGAAAGCTAATTAGTTAGTTGATAAATTAAAAGAACAAATTTTGTCGGTGTAAATTGGCACATGTATGCTTTCCCATATACAGAATGCCAGAAATATTTACCTGAATATGACTGCCAAATTCATGGTAATTAAAAGCATAAACACAGGTTTCCATTATAAAGATTTCAGCAAGCTGTTAAAATTCATAGAAACTCCCCTATCATTATACCCACTGGGCCTTATTATAGACTCTGTCCAGACGCAGTCTGGTAGAATGTTGAGTTCTGTTCATAGTTTAAAAAGTTATGTTTCTTAGAAAAGTGACTGAACACTTGGGTGTGGGTGCTTCGGGTTCCTAACTTGGTAGTAGAGAGAGAATAACTTATATGCTTACTGATTTCCCAAGAGCAATGTAAGCATTAATTATATAACACCATAAGACATTTGAAGCTTTTTAATATTAAATGGGAGGTGTTACTAGAAAAAATTTTATTTTCATTAACCTTGTTTCACAAGTCTAAGCTAATATTTACTTAAAACTTTTCAGTAAAAATTTAAATTATGTGTCCTGGTCAGGTCATCTTAACTTTTTTCACTGATTAATCCCAATTGTCAATTTAAGAATTCACCCTGTACATTAGTTTAACATTAAAACACACTAGAATTTTAGAAACCAAAATCTTCTTGAAATTCCAAAAGGACTTTGGTAATAAATCAACAATTAAGAGGTTACTTTATCGAAAGTTGAAAAATGTGGTTTATAGCTATTTTCTGCAGGGCTGTGGCTGGTCACTTTAGAGAAAAATTAGAATGCGTATTGGAAATATAAAAATTGTTAACTAGAACGTACCATAACACACAAGTATTGATTTCAAAATAATTATGTGATAGAGACACAGTTTGCCTTGGATAATTCCAAGCCCTTTCGTGTAGCCACTTCTTCCATTAGTGGCTCAGTTAAAATCTTTCAATAATTTCCTTAGAATTGGGTTCCTATTTTTTTTTAATCTTTTTTCTATGTAGTAATTATTTTTTGTGTCCAGAAATATTTGGAATTTAACAAGGGATAGAGTTAATCTACAGAATAGGATGAAATATCATGTGTCAGAAATATCAGGCAAGAAATTTTGTGAGGGGATATGGACTTGTTGGTCCTATTTTTAAGAACTGTGAAGGATGTGAGGTTTTACCGTACTTGCAAGCTAGGAAGTTTGCGTGCCATGGTTTTATGGATGATGACAAAAGGCATGAGACTCCTACCAAGGTAAAAAACAAAGAGTGTTATTACTCATGATACATGAACTTCGTGATCACATTGAGCATGAAATTCATGCTATCTTTAGTTCCTGTTGCCACCCAAGTTCTGCAGAAGTCATGCAAAGTCAGGCCCAGGTGGACACAGTTTGCACACATGGATTTATACTACAACTGGAGAAATTTGAGTTGAGGAAAGCCTCAATCTTATGAAGATGGCTGTAAGCAAACCTACCCAGCCTTTGCTTCAGAGGAACACTTTTGCCTTAGACATTATTAGTACTCTTCTGGTCAGAAAACAAACAGTCCTCTTTCTTGGAGTGGGGTAATACCTTTTTCCAAGATTATTTCCTATACATACATTGTTCATAAGATATGGAACAAAAGCTGTCAATGCCTTTTCATAAAATGTTCAGAAATGCAAAATACCGATGGGAAATTGTCTCTCATCTCTGCCGTCACTTTCTTTATCTATTCACTCATTTGTTCATCCAGTTATTAAACCAATTGTTTTGATTACTTTCTGGAATGGTAGTTTGTACCTACATGCCTTCAACTAACTCACAGTCTAACTATAAATAGGAAAGGATCCGTTTACCAGACTGGAAGGCTTTGGCTCTTCCATTTTCATGTTGTAAATAAATACTGATGTAGTTTGTGGAACTTCTGAAAAAAATTCCCTTTAAAGAAGGCAGTTTGCTAGTTTATCTTACTATCCAACTGTTCATCTACCTTCTAGTTTGGTAAAACCATCTAAAATCTCATTAAGGATCCTTTGGGGATTATTTAATATATTTATAATATATATTTTATAGAAAAAGACAAAATTATGAGAATAGGATAATTTGCTAAAAAGTACTTCCACTACTGGCTGTCCATCTGAAAGGATATAAAAGAAAACCATTCTTTAATCAGAAACAAGAACAATTCTAAATGAATGAAAGACCTAGATGTAAAAAATAATTTCACCTTGCAAGAAAATCTAGGAGACTATAGTTAAGTGTGGAGAAGACTTTTTAATTAAGAATAAAATTCTAATTTATAAAAGAGAAGATAGAATATTTAAACATAATGACAAAATACCATAATGAAATAGACAGATGCTTAATTTGAGGAAACAGATCTTTAGTGCCGATAACACGTCTTAAAAAAGTTTTCAAAAGATTGACAAAGAGATGGTAAACAACTGGGTAGAAAAGTATGTACCTTATTGCAAAGCGTATTTATATGTTCTCCCTACATGCAAACAGTTGTTTAAAATCACTAGAAGTTTGTGAAATGCAAATTAAAGTAAAAATTTAAAAGATCTATAACACCTACTGCTAGTGGGGATACAAGAAAAGGTGATTTCTATATAGTGTTGATGGAAATGCAAATTGTTTTTTCACATTTTGGGGAAAAATTATTGACATCTTAAAAATGTGTATGCTGTTTGACCTAGAAATGCCACTGTAAGGACTCTTTCTCATAGAAACCAAAGCATCAATATGTAAGGAGATACATTAGAATATAGGTACATTCATATTTAAGTTATTTTTTTTGTTGACAAAAATGCTGAAAACCAAGTGAATGTACCTAATAGGGGGATAGTTGCGTAAATTATGGAACTAACAACGTTCAAGGTTATACCATTGAAAAGAATTAATTAGAACCACATTATTTAAAATAAAGAGATTTGGAAGGATTATTTCTCATGACAGCAGATAAAAGGGTGTGTTCTTTATTTTCCTAAAACAAATCATAAGACCAAATATTCTGTTTATTATTCCATGATCATGGAGAAAAATATGAACAGCTACAAACCAGATTTTAACATGATTTACCTGCATGAGTATGTCATGTGATGTGGGGAGGAGAGGAAGTGATAAAGAGTAAAGGAAATGGAAAATGGAAATGGAAAAATGGAAAACCAAAGCAAAAGCCGACACTGAAAAACGTGCAGACGATGTGATCACACTTATCCAGAAATAGAAATATTTTTTGAACATATGCATGAATATTTTAAATAATAAGAAAAAAAAGAAAGTATAACATTCAAATATGTATTTATATTCTTATTGACTGCCATCAATGTCTGCTTCTGATAGAATTAAATTTCATGAATAGTCACTGTTTTTCTTGGGGGTACTACAAGAGTACCTTTATGCTATTTTTGTATTCTGTGTAGATAATTGAATTTCTTGTTGTAAAATACTCAGTTTTAAACAAACAATATTATAGAAATCTGGAATTAAACATTTTTAAAAAAGTATAAATTTTAGGAATTGGAGAATTCCTAAGTTAAATATTTGGACAGAAATAAAAGTGCACTGACATTAACATCGCCTTGACCAAAATGTTCTTCTCCCTAACAACTTAGCATTTTAGAATCTCCCTAACAACTCATCATTTTATCTAACTTTCTCCCCTGAACTCCAGACCCCTTATGTCTGCATTTAGGTATCTAGTGGATACCTCAAACCACATCAGAACAAATGTACTCTCTTTTTAAGCTTCTCATTTTAGAAAATGCCTTTTGCTTATCTAGCTGCTTAAGGGACAAGGTTGGGAGGGAATTATTCTAGTAATCCTTGATTCCTCTTTTACTTGTACAACTCACATCGTGGATATTAAAAACCCTACTGGCTGCACCTTTGAAATGTTCGAAATCCAGCCACTTCATGCTTCCACTACAATGATCACAGTCCAAGATATCTTATCTCAGTTGAACAATTTTACCAGCCTTTCCTCCTATTTATTAGCCTTGCTCTCATGCCTGTTGTGCTATGATGTATTCCCTACAAAGTAATCAGGATTTTTATTTTTAAATGTAAGATAAGTTATGCCACTTCCCTGCTGAGAGCTACCAGAGCTGCACTGTCCAATACATTGGCATTAGTCACATGTGACTCTGTAATTTTATATTTTAACAAATTTAAATTAAAATTTGTTTATCACTTGTAGCTAGTAGCTGCCTTTTTGGACAGTGCAGCTGTTCTCATCAATTTAGAAAGTTCTAGGACACAGCTGAGCTAAGGCCTATTAATTTCACACCAGGTAAAATCCCAAGTGCTATCATCAACCATCCCCACTTCTTGGATCTCACCTCGCACAGCTCTTCCTTTAACGTGCTGGGTTCCAGCTACACTTTCCTTGCTCTGCCTGGAGTGGAACACACAGCCACACTATTGCCTCATTGCCTCAAAGTCTTTGCACATAATAAAAGCCTAGAAGGTTTTATTATTTATTGTAATGTGAGATGTTCGAGGTAGCTGCTATAATAGTAACTTCATAGTCTCAGTGGCTTAAAAAAAAGAAATCCATTTTACCTTCATGAAATGTACTACACTTACCATGTATAGAATCACATATATGTTATATAAAGTATATACATTATATAAAGAATTACATTTTTAAAGTATTAAGATATTCATTATGGGAGTGGCACATGATGGGAGGTAATGGGGAAGAGGGCTCTCTGTTTAAAGCAATAATGAGGAGCTCAGGCTGAAGGACACTCTGCTGCCTTAAAGCTTGCTCTTGAGTCAACATCCACTCAAGAGTTGGAGGAAAAAGAAAAGAAAGCAAAAAATATTTCAGGAGGTTTATTTGGGCCAGATCTGGATGTGCTGATCATTACTTCTACCTATATTTCATCTCTGTTTAAATATCTCCTCTCCATAGGGATTTCACTGATCACTATCTAAGATAGCTCATTTCTACCCATCTTTTTCAGTCCCTTAGCTTGCTTTAAATTTTAAGATAGCCCTTATCATGAGTTGCTATGTTATGTATTTATTTTGTATCTTATTTCTTTACCCACTAGAATATAAGCATTATGACGGTAGGTTTTTATCCTATGTTGTTCACCACTCTATAAACAGTCCACAGAACAATATCTGGAACATAGTAAGACTAAGCTCAACAAATGTACACTAAATAAATAAATGAAGGTCTTATTTTACTCTCTTTCTGTTTATCTTCTTACAAAAACAATTGAGCACTATTTTTGCCACATGGCTAGTAATTCTGCACTGCTATAATAATATCTATCATGGACAGATAAACCATAATCGATGAATGAACAATGATTAAAGTGGGCATGTGGGTGACAAAGGAATTTTTAAAATTCTTTTTTGTTTGCGTGTTTATTTTAAGTTATACTTTAAGTTCTGGGGTAAATGTGCAGAACATGCAAGTTTGTTACATAGGTATGCATGTACCATGGTGGTTTGCTGCATTCATCCCACCATCATCTACATTAGGTATTTCTCCTAATGTTATCCCTTCCCAATCACCCCACCTCCTGGTATTCCTCCCCTAGCCTCCCACCCCCTCACAGGCCTTGGTGTGTGATGTTTCCCTCCCTGTGTCCATGTGTACTCATTGTTCAACATCCACTTATGAGTAAGAACATGCGATGTTTGGTTTTCTGTTCTTGTGTCAGTTTGGTGAGATTGATGGTTTCCAGCTTCATTCGTGTCCCTGCAAAGGACATAAACTCGTCCTTTTATATGGCTGCATAGTATTCCATGGTGTATATGTGCCATATTTTCTTTATACAGTCTGTCATCGATGGGTATTTGGGTTGGTTCCAAGCCTTTGCTGTTGTGAACAGTGACGCAATAAACTTATGTGTGCATGTGTCTTTATAATAGAATGACTTATAATCCTTTGGGTATAAATCCAGTAATGAGATTGCTGGGTATTTCTAGTTCTAGATCCTTGAGAAATTGCCACTATTTTCCACAGTGGTTGAACTGATATACACTCCCGCAAACAGTGTAAAAGTGTTCTTATTTCTACACAGCCTTTCCAGCATCTGTTGTCTCCTGATTTTTGAATGGTCACCATTCTAACTGGCATGGGATGGTATCTCAAAGTGGTTTTGATTTGCATTTCTCTAATGGCCAGTGATGATGAGATTTCTTTCATATGTTTGTTGGCTGCATAAATGTCTTCTTTTGAAAAGTGTCTGTTCATATTCTTTGTCTACTTTTTGATGGGTTTTTTTTTTCTTGTAAATTTGTTTAAGTTCTTTTTGAATTCTGGATATTAGTGCTTTGTCATATGGGTAGATTGCAAAAATCTTTTCCCATTCTGTTGGTTTCTGGTTCACTCTAATGATTGTTTCTTCTGCTGTGCAGAAGCTGTTTAGTTTAATTAGATCCCATTTGTCTATTTTGGCTTTTGTTGCCATTGCTTTTGGTGTTTTAGTCATGAATTCCTTGCCCATGCATATATCCTGAATGGTATTGCCTAGGTTTTCTTCTAGGGTTTTTATGGTGTTAGGTCTTATGTTTACATCTCTAATCCATCTGGGGTTAATTTTTGAATAAGGTGTAAGGAAGGGATCCAGTTTCAGTTTTCTGCATATGGCTAGCCAGTTTTCCCAACACTATTTATTACATAGAGAATCCTTACCCATTGCTTGTTTTTGTTATGTTTGTCAAAGATCAGATGGTTGTAGATGTGTGGCATTATTTCTGAGGCCTCTGTTCTGTTCCATTGGTCTATATCTCTGTTTTGGTACCAGTACCATGCTGTTTTGATTACTGCCGCCTTGTAGTATAGTTTGAAGTCAGATAGTGTGATGCTTCTAGCTTTTTTTCCCCTTAGGATTGTCTTGGCTATGCGGGCCCTTTTTGGTTCCATATGAAGTTTGAAGTGGTTTTTTCCAATTCTGTGAAGAAAGTCAGTGGTAGCTTGATGGGAATAGCATTGGATCTATAAATTACTTTGGGCAGTATGGGCATTTTCACAATATTGATTCTTCCTAATAATGAGCATGGAATGTTTTTCCATTGTTTGTGTCCTCTCATTTCCTTGAGCAGTGGTTTGTAGTTCTCCTTGAAGATGTCCTTTACATCTTTTATTATTTGTATTCCTAGGTATTTTATTTTCTTTGTAGCAATTTTGAATAGGAGTTCACTCATGATTTGGTTTTCTGTTTGTTATTGGTGTATAGGAATGCTTGTGATTTCTGCACATTTGTTTTGTATCCTGAGACTTTGCTGCAGTTGCTTATTAGCTTAAGGAGTTTTTGGGCTGAGACGATAGGGTCTTCTAAATATACCATTGTGTCCTCTGCAAATAGAGACAATTTGACTTCCTCTTTTCCTAATTGAATACCTTTTATTTCTCTGTTTTGCCTGACTGCCCTGGCCAGAACTTCCAATACTATGTTGAATAGGAGTGGTGAGAGAGGTCATCCATGTCTTGTGCCAGGTTTCAAAGGGAATGCTTCCAGTTTTTGCCCATTCAGTATGTTACTGATTGTGGGTTTGCCATAAATAGCTCTTATTATTTTGAGATATGTTCCATTGATACCTAGTTTATTGAGAATTTTTAGCATAAAGGGCTTGAATTTTGTCAAGGCCTTTTCTGCATCTATTGAGATAATCATGTGGTTTTGGTCTTTGATTCTGTTTATATGGTGGATTATGTTTATTGATTCACATACGTTGAACCAGGCTCGCATCCCCAGGATGAAGCTGACTTGATCATGATGGATAAGCTTTTTGATGTGCTGTTGGATTCAGTTTGCCAGTATTTTATTGAGGATTTTCACATCAATGTTCATCATGGATATCGGCCTGAAATTTTCTTTCTTAGTTGTGTCTCTGCCAAGTTTTGGTATCAGGATGATGTTGGTCTTGTAAAATGAGTTAGGGAGGATCCCCTCGTTTTGTATTGTTTTGAATAATTTCAGAAGAAATGGTACCAGCTCCTCTTTGTACCTCTAGTAGAATTTGGCTGTGAACCCATCTGGTCCTGGACTTTTTTTGGTTGGTAGGCTATTAATTACTGCCTAAATTTCAGACCTTATTATTGGTCTATTCAGGGATTCAACTTCTTTTTGATTTAGTGTTGGGAGGGTGTAAATGGCCAGGAATTTATCACTTTCTTTTAGATTTACTGGTTTATTTGCAAAGAGTTTTTTGTAGTAATCTCTGATGGTAGTTTGCATTTCTGTGGGATTGGTGGTGATATACCTTTTATCATTTTTTATTGCATCTATTTGATTCTTCTCTCTTTTCTTCTTTATTAGTCTGGCTAGTGGTCTATCTATTTTATTGATCTTTTCAAAAAACCAACTCCTGGATTTATTGATTTTTTTGAAGGGATTTTGTGTCTGTCTCCCTCAGTTCTGCTCTGATCTTAGTTATTTCTTGTCTTCTGCTAGCTTTTGAATATTTTTGAGCTTGCTCCTCTAGTTCTTTTAATCACCACATTAGGGTGTTGATTTTACACCCCACCCCCCTCTGTTGTGGACATTTAATTCTATAAATTTCCCTTTAGACACAGCTTTAAATGTGTCCCAGAGATTCTGGTACTTTGTGTCTTCGTTCTCATTGGTTTCGAAGAACATCTTTATTTCTGCTTTCATTATTTATCCAGTAATCATTTAGGAGCATGTTGTTTGTTTCCATGTCATTGTGCAGTTTTGAGTAAGTTTCTTAATCCTGAGTTCTAATTTGAATGCATGGAGGTCTGAGAGACTGTTTGTTATGATTTCTGTTCTTTTGCATTGGCTAAGGAGTGATTTACTTCCAATTATGTGGTCAGTTTTAGACTAAGTTCTGTGCTGAGAAGAATATTCTGTGGATTTGGGGTGAAGAGTTCTGTAGACGTCACTTAGGTCTGCTTGGTCCAGCTCTGAGTTCAAGTCCTGGATATCCTTGTTAATTTTCTGTCTCGTTGATCTGTCTAATATTGACAGTGTGGTTTTAAAGTGTCCCACTATTATTGTGTGGGAGTCTAACTCTCTTTGTAGGTCATTAAGAACTTGCTTTATTCATCTGGGTGCTCCTATATTAGATGCATACATATATGTTTAGGATAGTTAACTCTTATTGTTGCATTGATCTCTTTACCATTATGTAATGCCCTTCTTTGTCTCTTTTGATATTTGTTGGTTTAAAGTCTGTTTTATCAGATACTAGGATTGCAACCCCTGTTTTGTGTTTTTGTTTTTGTTTTTTTCTCTCCATTTGCTTGGTAAATCTTCCTCCATCCCTTATTTTGAGTCTATGTGTGTCTTTTCACATGAGATTGGTCTCCTGAATACAACACACTGATGGGTCTTGACTCTTTATCTAATTTATCAGTCTGTGTCTTTTAATTGGGACATGTAGTCCATTTACATTTAAGGTTAATATTGTTATGTGTGAATTTGATACTGCCATTTTGATGCTTACTGGTTGTTTTGACCATTAGTTGATGCAGTTTCTTCATAGTGTTAAAGGTCTTTACACTTTGGTATGTTTTTGCAGTGGCTGGTACTGGTTGTTCCTTTCCATGTTTAGTGCTTCCTTTAGGAACTCTTGTAAGGAAGGCCTGGTGGTGATAAAATCTTTCTGTAGTTGCTTGTCCATAAAGTATTTCTCCTTTGCCTATGAAGCTTAGTTTAGCTGGATATGAAATTCTGGGTTGAAGATTCTTTTCTTTAATGATGTTGAATACTGGCCCCTACTCTCTTCTGTCTTGTAGGGTTTTCATTAAGAGATCTGCTGTGACTCCGATGGGCCTCCCTTTGTGGGTAACCTAACCTTTCTCTCTGGCTGCCCTTAGCATTTTTTTTTTTTTCATTTCAACCCTGGTGAATCTGACCATTATGTGTCTTGGGGTTGCTCTTCTTGAGGAATATCTTTGTGGTGTTCTCTGTATTTCCTGAATTTGAATGTTGGTCTGCCTTGCTAGGTTGGGGAAGTTCTCCTGGATAATATCCTGAAGAGTGTTTTCCAAGTTGGTTTCATTCTCCCCGTCACTTTCAGGCACACTGAACAAATGTAGATTTGGTCTTTTCCCATAATCCCATATTTCTTGGAGGCTTTGTTCATTTATTTTTACTCATTTTTCTGTAATCTTACCTTCTCACTTTATTTCATTGAGTTGATCTTCAGTCTCTGATATACTTTCTTCTGCTTGATTGATTTTGCTATTGAAATTTGTGTATGCTTCATGAAGTTCTCATGCTGTGTTTTTCAGCTCCATCAAGTCATTTATGTTTTTCTCTATGCTTGTTGATCTGGTTGGCATTTCATCTAACCTTTTTTCAAGGTTCTTAGTTTCCTTGCATTGGGTTAGAACACGTTCCTTTAGCTTAGAGAAGTTTGTTGTTACCAAACTTCTGAAACCTGCTTCTGTCAGTTTGTCAGATTCATTCTCCATCCAGTTTTGTTCCTTTGCTGGTGAGGAATTATGATTCCTTAGAGGAGAAGAGGCATTCTGGTTTTTGGTGATTTCAGCCTTTTTGTGCTGGTTTCTTCCCATCTCTGTGGATTTATCTACCTTTGGTCTTTGAAGTTGGTGATTTTTTAATGGGGTCTCTGAGTGGATGTCCTTTCTATTGATGTCAAAGTTATTTCTTTCTGTTTGTTAGTTTTCCTTCTAACAGTCAGGCCCCTCTGCTGCAGGTCTGCTGGAGTTTGCTAAAGGTCTACTCCAAGACTATGCTTGCCTGGGAGTCACCCGCTAGGGCTGCAGAACAGCAAAGATTGCTGTCTGTTCCTTCCTCTGGTAGCTTTGTCCCCGAAAGGTTCCTTCCAGGTGTCAGCCAGAGCTATCTTGTTTGAGGTGTCTCCCAGTCAAGATACACAAGGTTCACTAAGCCACTTGAGGAGGCAGTCTGTTCCTTATCACAGCTCAAGCACTTTGCTGGGAGATCTGTTGCTCCCTTCAGAGCTGCCAGGCGGGGTCATTTAAGTCTGCTGAAGTGGAACCCGCTACCACCCCTTTTCCCAGTGCTCTGTTCCAGGAAGGTGCAGGCTTTATTTGTAAGTCCCTGATGGGCTTCTGCCTTTTTTCAGAGATGCCCTGCCTAGCAAGAAGGGAATCTGGTGACAGTCTGCCTGCAGAGGCCTTGTTGAGCTTCACTGGGTTCTACCCAGATGCTGTGTAAATTTCTCGGTGACTTTGTTTACATAGGTGAGGTTAAAACTGCCTACCTGAGCCTCAGCAATGGCAGACACCCCTCCACCCACCGAACTCGAATGTCTCATGTCAAGCTCAGACTGCTGTTCTGGCTGCAAGAATTTCAAGCCAGTGGATCTGAGTTTGCTGGTCTTCATAGGGGTGGACCCGCTGAGCCAGATCACTTGGCTTCCTGGCTTCAGCCCTCTTTTTCAGGGGAATCAGCAGTTTTGTCTCACTGGCATTCCAGGTACCACTGGGATATGAGGAAAAAAAACTGCTGCAGCTAAAATGGCCACCCAATTTTGTGCTGGGAACCCAGGGCACTAGTGTTGTAGGCACTAGAGGTAATCTCCTGGTCTGCAGGTTGTGAAGACCATGGGAAAAGTGCAGTATCTGAGCCAGAGTGCCAGAGTGTGTGGAAAATTTCCTAATGGCTTCCCTTGGCTAAGAGAGGGAGTTCTCCAGCCTCTTGCATCTCCTGGGTTAGGTAACACCTCACCCTGCTTTGACTCACCCTCCTTGGGCTGCACCCACTATCTAACCAGTCTCAATGAGATAAACCTGATACCTTGGTTGGAAATGCAGATATCATTTGCCTTCTGGATCACTCTCACTGGGAACTGTGGACTAGAGCTGTTCCTATTCAGCCATCTTGGTGGAAGTTTCAAAAAAGAAATATTTAGCTCAGTTGTGCATGTTATTTTGCAAAAAAAAAAAAAAAAAAAAAAACGAAAATGGAGAATAAAATAAAGGAACAAATATCGTAGAGCCTGGAGAGAAAATAGATCCCTGGAGCAGAGTTGCGGTGGGGTGGACAAGAAACAGAAACAAGTAGAATCCAGGGTTGCTGTGAAGTCTTAGCTTGGTGTCTGCCGTGGATTGTGAAGTCATATTGCCAGTAGGATTATGAGAAAAGGTCTCAGTCTAACCTGATGTCGGGATGTAGAGTATGATGGTATCACCATCTTTAGGGATAAGCAGGATATTATATTGGAGTAAGATATTTAAAGATAGTTATACTCCAGAATGGTAGCTTTTCAGTGGGTGAAGGCAGGGAACTTCAACAGAAGGTGGGGATGGAATAGCAAGATGTAGCAGCAAGGAATGTTTTTTTGTGGTTTCTACAAGGACAAGGGGTATGTTGTGTCACTTAAGACAAGGATACTGAGAGACATGGACATGTAAGACGGCGTTGTAGTCATGATTACAACTCGGGGGTGGGAGACAAATACATCCTTAATATGTTCATTAACTACTTTTTTTTTTGGACAACAATTATTACTGTTATTACTGTGTGACAATCACTCATCTAGGTACTATGGAAACAGCTCTGAACAAGACCAAATCATAGCCTTTAGGAAATTTGCCTTATGGTGAGGAGCCTGATGATAAGCTACTATTGTTTTCTCAGAATATAATTTTAGGCAGTGATAAGTCATATGGAACAAAGCAGATAGAGAATGATGGGAAAATGGGCTGTTTTGTATTGAGTGGTATGGGAAGGCTCATTGGTAAAGTGATTTATGAACAAAAATTTGAATAAAGTGAGAAGCCAATCTGTGCAGTAATGTAAGCGAATGAAGTAGGTTTCATATAGAGTGATTAGCAAGTGTAAAGGATTCTTTATACTCTGGTTCTGTTGTCAGGTCAGAATGCTATTTTTTTGAATTTTGAATTTTTGTGAGTTTGTAGTAGGTATACATATTTATAGGGTATGTGAGATATTTCGATGCAGGCAGACAATGCACAGGATGCCCTTTGGGAGAGTGGAAGAAACAGCAGTTGTAAGACTCCCTGCCATGTGTTCTCATTCAGAACACAAGGATAATGCATGGTGTAACTGTGATTTTGCAGCTTTTCGTTACTATTTCAGATTCTATATGCATTCTCATATTACTGTTTTATGTGAAATGCTAAACACACACTTCCTTGTTGGTATGACTATAGAGACATCTCTGAGAAGACTTTCTAGGGCTTCCACTGTGTTCCAACCACTCATGATGCGTTCCTGTTTCCCAAATGTTCTCTCATCACAGCACAATGATCTAATGACTTGTTTGTCCTCCCCACTTGATCCTACTCCCAATATTACCAAGACCCTTACCTCCTTGGGGAAAAAGTCTTCCCAACTGATTTTTAATATTTCCTTCATTTTGAATGAAGGCATGCACACAATAGAATCAGAATATGTTGAATAGAAATGACAGATTGCTATATCCTATTCCCATTGTTACAGACACTACAAAATATAGTTTGTACTCATTATTATATTGAAATTATGGTAATTACTAGACTTACCTACACAGTTATTTAATGCATTAAAAATAAAATAATTAACTTATGTTATAAATTTGATTTTAAATTTTGATAAATGTACTTCAAAATAGATTTTTTGTTGTCCTATATATTTTATTTTATGCATTGAGAAATATTCTCAGATGGGGTCTATAGGTTTCATCAGACTACCAAAGGCAACTGTGGCATAAAAATGTTAGTATCTCTGTTCTAAATCCAATTAATTTATATAAAAATGGTTTGGATAAATCAGCTTGAAGCTTTTCTTTTTCCTCATAATACTCTCTCTAGGTGATCTCATTAATTCTTTTGGCATGGTGTTAATTACTACCACATTCTGATAACTTTGTTCCAGGCCAGACAACCTCTCTCAGTTGGAATTTAGGTATTTTGTTACTTATTTGACATTCTCATCTAGTGTCCCAGATCATTTTAAACCTAACATATCCCAGATTGAATTCCTCATCCTCCCCTCCCAAGTCTGTTTCTACCCACTGAGCAATATTCAACCTGTTGCTCAAGCTGAAAATCTAGTAGTCATCTTTGATTTCTCCCTTTCTGTTGTCCAACATCAAATTCCAGGGAAGATCCTGTCAGTTCTGTCCTCAACTTGAATGTGCCCACTTCTCTCCATCTTCACTGTCCTCACGTGAATACAAGCCATCATCAGGTTTTTTGTCTAGTTTATTGCTACACCTTCCAAGGTGTTTTTCACATACCAGGCAGAGTAATCTGTTGAAATACAAATTGGATTATGTCATTTCCTTAAAATCCTTCCATGACTTCTCATTGCATTTGGAATAAGATAAAAATCCCTTTTGTCTTCTGAGTAATTTATTCCCTGCCGTCTATCTACTCTCATTTGTAGCACTCCTCTTCTCACTAGCTATATTTCATTCATACTAGATTTCTTTCAGTGTTCCTGTGTTTTTCCTTTCTTCTTGTTTCTCCAACTTGCTCTCTGTCCTTGTAGGTCTTTATAGACCACATCAGTGCTCTCTTTGCCTTGTGGCTCACTGGGTTGACGGAAAGTTTGCCTTAGGAGGTGATGTGAGGGAGGGATTACTTTTTCCCTTGCTCTCTCCCTGTGCAGCAGCCTCTGACTGACTCTACCCATTGGAAGGTCAGGTCTTCTAAAGGTGCCCTGATGTACGTATCTTCCTTCTTTTGGGTTCTGGTAACCACTGCCCAATATCATCCTTTTAGGGATGGTAATAATTCTACCTAATAAGCCCAGGACACTGTGTTCCCTGCTCATAACTGCAAATCATCCCTTTATTAATTCAGCATCTAATTAGCCTACTGTAAGCATGCCACTTATTCCTTCCAGAACAGTGGGTCTCTAAATTCACTCCTATTTCAAGGCATTTCTACATTCTGTTCTTTTATCTGGAATGTGCTTTCTCACATTCTTCACATAGCGGTTATCTGTTTGTTTCTAAATATCAATGGAAATATCTTCTTCTGAGGTGTTCTCCTTAACCTACATATAGTATAGTGGGATCCCTAATATAGTTTTCAATGGCCATACACCGTTTCTAATACACCATTTATACTTGCATTTCTGTATTTCTTTGTTTCTTTAATTTATTTATTTCTCCTTCCTAGTGGACTGCTAGCTTCCTGGGGTCACAGAGTTTGTCTGCCTTGTTCACTATTGCGTGCATCCCCAGTAACTAGCAAAGTACTTCACACATGATAGTCTAAAGCGTATTGAATGTTTACTCTGTGCCAAGTGTCTTAAATGCTTTATGTATGTTAACTCACTTAATCCTCACAGTAACTTTATGGTGTGCGTGTATGTGTGTGCATATGATTATTATTATTTTTCCTATTTTACTTATGAAGAGTCTGAGATGCAGAAAAGTTAAATATTTCACCCAAGATCAGATCCTAGTGACTTAAGTGGAGGCCTAATAATGTATGTACAAAGATACATTGTGCTTATCTGAATAATATAATTTAGCCTACATTTTGTAGGATTATCTAAAGAAATACATACCTGAACACTAAATGTGAAAACTAATCTTGTAAGCAGCTTAGGGCACAATTTGAGCATGAACCACATCTTCCTTTATCAAAAATGATTGACATATTTAGTGCCTGAATCTCATTTTATTACTTTGAGTTATTTTACAACAATCAGTAAACTGTATTGGATTATACTTTCTCAAATAAACCTTCACTCTAAATAATACTGTGACCCAAACACGATCTTATAACCTAAAATTCTACCGCATTCCTCCTAGCTGTTGCTTTCTACAGAGATGTGAATTGAAGGACCCAAGGGCACTTTTCGTATTAACTTATAGAAACTATTGGGGAAAATATAAGTCTTAGCTGAAGGAATCTGACATCAGCTAGTTTCCCTCAATTTGCTGAGCATAATTGTATTTCCACATGTGTAAAGCAAAGGCCTCTCATTGTGTGTGATGTTTGAAAGAGTAGGGCTAATAAATTTCATGATCTCTAACATACAACATCTAGGAATAAACAGTCTATAGATTTGCAATGCACATTTACCTATCATAAATTTATCCATTTTATGAATAAATAGAATAGCATTTGCTAAAGCATGTTCTGCACAACACTAATATCACAGGATACATGCTTAGTGTAATTGTTTCCTGATTAAATAAAATGTGAAAGCCTGCATAATCTATTACCTCTCAAGTTCACTAAATGCTTGAGCACACCAAATGTTGTGAGAAGTATTCAAGTAAACAAGAAATCTGCTAATCTAGTTATTTCAAACTTAGTTGAACAAGATTCATTTTTCCCTGAAACACCAACTGATGTATCATGGAAAAATTCTACATAACATGCTTGAAGAAATACCGCTGTAGAATTTTTAAAGTCTGTGTTTATATATGGCATGAGTAAAGCATTTTCTTGTAAATGTGAGAATAGATGTTGGCCTAAAAATAACTTATGCAAAGTCCCAAGGAATTTTCTTTACCATTGTAGGAGTAGAAATAAATTATTTATTTACCAAAACTTTTATTATTCTTACTGTTCATATTCTCTCCTATAGTGCTATAAACTCTAGTTCCAATAAAACATGGTAGGTGCCCTTAATAAATTTCACATAATAGAAGTATTCCCACACATAAAATGTGAAAATAGATTGAATGTCAGTCGTAAAGATGATGGTTACATTCCTATGTATTACAAACTAAGAAATTCTATTTAAAATTGCTAACAAAAATGATCTCTGTTTACAAAGTACTATGATTTTTCTTCATTTATCATTTAAAATAAATAACCTTGGGAAAAAGCAAAACAGAGAAGAGAGATATCACCATTAGTTACGGAACATTTTCAGAGGAAAATGTCATGCCAATTATTGAATTAAGAATAATTTTTTTGTTTTATTTTAAATGTGGAACTTAAATACAGCATCTGAAGAACAGTTGTTTCTTTTTACACAACTCAATGCTAGTAACACTTAAAGTTCTCTTTCTATTTAGTCAATTACTTTTCCTTATATTTGACTTCTATACTTCTTTATAATTTGTTATCCTAATCTCTTTTTCTATTGAATAGATCTTTTAATGATGACTGCAGTGCCTTCACATTGGCTCTCCATTTCTTTCCTCTCCTTCCAAAATAAATATCTCCCCAAACTCTATTCTATGTGAGATGTGTGAAGGACAATCTTTCTTATTATGGAGAGGCAGACAAAGCTCTGCCCTTTCAACTTTCCCTATTCCTCTTCCACTTGTTTAGTTCTCAGCAGCTGTACTTGTTCCCAACGACTCTCACTTTCAGAAAGCAAAAACGGAGAAATGATTACACTACTGTGTGTATTTTCTATTCACAAGACTGTCAGCCTCTGTGTGATATTTTTTTTTGATATATGAAATGTCTGTTAATGTTAAGTTGGGTTTAGGTGATTAATCAAATAGTATAGCTTCTTTATTTGAATAAAAGTAAATCAGGAACATTTAGTTATTGTAAGAACAGTAGAAGCCTTCTGTTGTGAGGCAAGGGACTTGTCCGTTTAACTTTATTATTTATGCCTGTAGTGCAGCATCTTCAATTTGGGGGCAGGATAATGTGTGCTTTATTGAGTCTTAGACTCATCACTGGGGAAAGCTGCTTGGGACAGTTGTATTTGAAGGGTGATATCTTGATTAAAAGGAATACTATTGAAGGGAAATATAGATTATTTCCTATTTTTAGTGGCTTCTGACATAGCATTTATGACCTTAACAGAGTTAAAGGTTGCTGAGAATTCATTATGCGTGGACATCATTATCTTTTTATTTAAAATATTTTCAAATAAATTTATTGTAAGTCTTGAATAGATTATAAAATTGCTATCTGGGCATAATTCTCTCAAAGGCAAAATTTGTTAATGTTCAGTTTTATAAATGGAGTTTTGTAAGTATGGTATTCAAACTGTTTCAAAGTTATTTTGTTGTGGAAAGCCAGGCTTTTGGTGAAAGCACATAGTGGTTGTTTGAATTCCGGAAATAGGGTGAATCAAAAAGAGTACTTAATCTAGATGTCAGCACTCCTACCATCTCAAACTCTATGTTTATGAATTATTTGGCTGTTAATCCCATATCCATATGTATGCTGCTCAGTCCTTCCAGTTTTCCTAAGGAATCAAACCATGCAGGTGTCACCATTAGTGATTGAGTATCTTTTAATAAGAATTTCACAGGGGAGACAGATAAGGAAGTATATATCATATGCCCAACAGCAAACTACCAAAAAGAACACTCTGCTGTTCACCATGTCACCTGAGTTGTCCCCTCTTTCCTTCTGTCATGCAGTGCTCATTTTGGCCCACGCAAATCTTTTAAGATTTTCCCTTCAATACTTTCAAATCCTTTTTTTCCTTCATAAATATCTGTCCCAGATTACAACCCAATTCTATTTCCCAAACTCCCTTCACAGCCAAACCTAATCTTCCCACCTATAGAAACCACACTTCTTAATAAATTGAGAGCTAAACATATAGAAACTCAAAAATTATTTTCGAATAAAGTTAATTTGATCTTAAAGTAATACTACTGTTACATGGCACAGGAAATACTCTAATCAGAAATTTGTTTTTGCTTTTGTTTTTTTTAATACGCTCTTGCAGGAGTTAGATGGTATTGCATTGTGGTTTTGATTGCATCTCCCTGATCATTAGTGATGTTGAGCATTTTTTCATATGTTTGTTGGCCATTTGTATATCTTCTTTTGACAACTGTCTCTTCATGTCCTTAGCCCATTTTTTGATGGGATTGTTCATTTTTTTTTCTTGCTAATTTGAGTTTCATTATAGATTCTGGATATTAGTCCTTTGTCAGATATATAGATTGTGAAGACTTTCTCCAACTCTGTGGGTTTTCTGTTTACTCTGCTGAATGTTTTTTTTTTTGCTGTGCAAAAGTTCTTTAGTTTAATTAATTCCCAGCTATTTATCTTTGTTTTTATTGCATTTGCTTTTGGGTTCTTGGTCATGAAATCCTTGCCTAAGCCAATGTCTAAAAGGGTTTTCCCTATGTCATTTTCTAGAATTTTTGTAGTTTCAGGTGATAGATTTAAGTCCTTAATTTTTCCTGAGTTGATTTTTGCATTAAGGGAGAGATGAGGATCCAGTTTCATTCTTCTACATGTGGCTGGCCAATTATTCCAGAATCGTTTGTTGAAAAGGGTTTCCTCTCTTCACTTTGTTTTTGTTTGCTTTGTTGAAGATCAGTTGGCTGTAAGCGTTTGGGTTTATTTCTGGGTTTTCTATTCTGTTCCACTGGTCTATGCACCTATTTTTATACTAGTATCACACTGTTTTGGTGACTATGGCCTAATAGTATAGTTTGAAATATGGAGTGTGATGCCTCCAGATTTGTTCTTTTTGCTTAGTTTTGCTTTAGCTATATGGGCTCTTTTTTGGTTTTGATCTTTTCTTGGTTCCATATAAATTTTAGAATTTCTTTTTTCTAATTCTGTGAAGAATGATGGTAGTATTTTGATAGGGACTGTGTTGAATATGTCAATTGCTTTTGACAATATGGTCATTTTCCACAATATTAATTGTACCCATCCATGAACATGGAATGTATTTTCATTTGTGTCATCTATTATTTCTTTCAGCAGTGTTTTGTAGTTTTCCTTGCAGAGATCTTTCAGCATGGATGCTGTGATCAGGGAACACTTCTACACTGCCGGTGGGAATGCGAACTAGGACAGCTCCTATGGAAAACAGTGTGGAGATTCCTTAAAGAGCTAAAAGTAGAACTGCCATTTGATCCAGCAATCCCACTACTGGGTATTTACCCCAAGGAAAAAAAGTCATTATATGAAAAAGATACTTGCATACACATGTTTATTGCAGCACAATTCACAATTGCAAAAATGTGGCACCAACACAAATGCCCATCAATTGATGGGTGGATAAAGAAACTGTGGTTGGTGTATATATCATAAGATAACCCTATATAAATATATATATGTACACACACACACACACACAATAGAATACTACTCAGCCATAAAAATGAATGAATTAACAGAATTCACAGCAACATGCATAATACTGGAGGCTACTATTCTAAGTGAGGCAACTCAGGAATGGAAAACCAAACATTGTATGTCCTCATGGATATGTGGGAGCTAGGCTATGAGGATACAAACCATAA
The DNA here is from genome assembly GCA_963573385.1 of Cacajao melanocephalus. Classification (NCBI taxonomy): domain Eukaryota; kingdom Metazoa; phylum Chordata; class Mammalia; order Primates; family Pitheciidae; genus Cacajao; species Cacajao melanocephalus. Next base: position 33,136 of record CAUYLG010038501.1, read on the forward strand.
GAATGATACAACGGACTTTGGGGACTTGGGGGGAAAGGTGGTAGGGGGTGAGGGATAAAAGACTACAAATAAGGTGCACCAAAATCTCTCACATTACCAGTAAAGAACTTACTCATGTAACCAAACACCATCTGTACCCCAATAATTCATGGAAAAATTTAAAAATATTAAAAATTTAAAAAAGAATTTTTTATGGTGATTCTGATAATTAACTCCAAATATAAGTTAATTGCTTTACTAGCCTGGGAGCATTAATGGTTGAAAGTGCATGGAACTGTAACTATGTGTCTGTAGGCAGCAATAATTTAAAATGGACCACTAATTAGCATTGTAAAAATCCATTAATGTTTGACCCTAACTTATCCTAACTTTGATTTTCATTTCTTTGAATACTAGAGATTCCAGTGTGGAGGAAAATCCCCAAGTTTCATTTAAAATACATGTTATTATTACATGACTGTATTGGGATGACTCAGAAACAATCATAGACGATTACCAGCTTATTATTAGAAGGTAATAACTGAGGGAATTATGAAAATTACCAGGAAGAGTTAGACTCACACCCTGGTATGTTGTCCCACTGGCATCCGCAGGGTGCCAAGTGGATGCATATATGCTATGGTATAGTGCTGAGCATGCAACTCCGGTTCTGCGCAATTTATCTGGGAAAAGCTGGTCATCTACTTCATCTTAGCAAGCAGCCCTTAACAGAGATGGTGTTAAAATTTCTTAGTGAAATAATTATTACATAAGTTTTGGTCATGCTATTCCTATTTTAAAAATAGGTTCTTACTGTATAGTTTGATTCAGAGAAAGGAAATACTTTGATACATAGAAAATGACTACAGAATGACAATTGCTTTTGAAGTCATTTGCTATGGTAGTGTATTCTCTTTGTACTTGCAATGAATTAAATTTCATGAATGTAGTCAGTTAACTCCCTTTTGTTTTAATACTCTTTTGATATTTGTTTCATTTGAAAAAAATGTTGAAATTATTGAGTTACTAGACTGTTTATAATGGTAGACATAAAGCCTTGGTTCTGTTTAAAAATTAGCAAATTAATCCTGTGTTAAGATTCAAGAAGCATTCATGCATTTAACAAATGCTTGTTGAGCATCTCCTATTTACCAAGCACAGTTCTAGACACAATGGAATAACAGTAAACTAACACACAGCTCACCCTCATGAAACTTATATTTAAACATAAGTAAGATAATCATGTAAATAAATGTTAGATAGTAAGTTATATTAAGGAAATAAAACAGAAAAAGAGGATAAAGGGTAAATGGTCTGTGACTTTAGTTGGAGTGAGAAGTGAAATATGAAAAGAGACCTAAAGGAATGGAAAGGTGGACCATGTGGTTATCTGGGAGAAGAGCATTCCAGGCAGAGGAAACAGGAAAGGCAAAGGCCCTGAGAAAATATGTTTGTTGTATTCTTGCAACAGACAGTTATTAGAGTATGAGTATGATGATCAAGGGGGAAAGTGATCTGAGAATAGGTCAGAGAGGTACCGGGGACTCAGTCATGTATAATTTTATAGGTTAAGGTAAAAATGTTGGATTTTATTTTACGTGTGAAGAAAAGCTGTTGGAAAGTTTTGTTCATAAGAAGGACATGATCTTAATTAAATAGGTAATTATAATTACTATATTATTAATTATGTATTTACTTATTATCAATTTACTAATTGAATAAGTAAATTAATAATAATTCTGACTTCTGGGTAATATATAGATAGAAGGATTGTAAGAGTGCACTGCAGTAGTCTGTGTGAGAACTGATAGCGACTTGGAGTGGAGTAGTATTGGTAGAGAAGATGAGAATTGGCTAGATTTTGGATATATCTTGAAGAGAGGGAGAACAGGGTTTGCTCTTGCCTTGTATGTTAGTAAGAAAGAAATAGAGAAGTCAAAGATGACTCCAGGATTTTTGACTTGGGCACCTGGTGAATATTAGTGCCATTTTCTGAAATAGAGCAAATTTGGAGAAGATACAAGAGGATATCAGGACTTCAATTTTTATATATTAAGTTTGTTATACTTGCCTATTTGACATTAAAGAGGAGACACCAAGCTACCCTGATGGATATAGAAGGACAGAACTCAGTAGAGGGGCTGGAGTTAGAGATTAAAAAAAAATGTAAGTTATCGGTATATAGACTGTGTAAAGCACATGAATGGATGCAATCATAAAGAGAATATGTATAAATGAGATATGAGTAATGAAAATTTGAGAGCTAGGTCCTTGGAGGGTCAAGGAGACCAAAAAGAAACAGCGAGTAAGATAGAAGCAGAATGAAGAGAGCATAGTATCCAGAAAGTAATTGGAAGAAAGTATTTCAAGGATGAGAGATGACTGTGCTAAAAGCACTGAATGATAGTGAAAGACATGGGGATGGGGAGATAAATAATCATGGATCTTACAACATGGAGATCATTTGTGATCCTATCAAAAGTGATTTTAGTGAAGTGCTGACAATGAGGAAGAGGACCTACTTTGGACAGTGAGAGGAGAGGAAGTCCAAAAAGCAATGATGAATTCTAAGAAGAGCCTTGCTTCACAGGAAGAAAGATTCTAATTTCTTTCCTTCTGTGTTAATGCCCTCTGGAAGAAGGGGTTGATAGAGGCTAAAGGGGAGAATGTTTATTTTTTTTTTAGATAAACAATATTGAAACATGTTTGTATGGTGAAGGAAATAAATCTACTGAGAAGAAAAGGTGATGCAGGAGACAGTGATCACTTGTAGAAGTGAAGTTTTTCAAAATTGGGCCCCTTACTAAAGTAGAGTTACTGTCTTTGAACCTTTGTGACAGAAGGGATGATTATACATGTAAGTGCAGTTGCTGGCAAGTTGGAAATTTTAGACATGGAAGGATATAGAAGTACTCTTCAAATTGTTCGTTTTTTTTTTTTTATTAAAATATTAACCATGTCATCCCCTGAGAGAAAGGAGGATTTGGAAGGAATAAGAACTAGGAAAAGGTAGAAAATAATCCATTCAGAAGAGGCAGTATGAATTGGCTAGGGAAATATAGTGGATGGCAGTGCAGTGTTAAGAGCTTACTCCAGGTTTGTGGTCATTCATTTAAAGTCAGAATGCTTGGGTGGTTTTGTGCTAGCCACTTAGCTTTTCAGAAATAGGTTCAAAACGATAAGAAAGTTGGAGTTTTGTCTTAACTGGGGTTTGTATAGGTGAGTTTGAAATATAAAAGAGATGAGGAAGTTGTGAGTAAATGAGAGTGAATAGAATAACGGACTGTGGAAACCTACTTGGGTAATAGGAGAAGAATAATGAAAATACACAATTAAAAGGTCAGTGGTGCTTTTAGACAATTTAAGAAAGTATATTTTCTATTTTGGGACAATTTTCGGAATTCTCTTTCCATACTCTTTTTTCCTCTATGTGAGTACATAAAAAGTGATATAGATTTTCAGTCAAGGATATAATCCAAGCTTATCCTGATAATATGTTAATCACGTTTTATTCTCAGCTATTCTGTTTTTTAAAAATGTAAAGGTGTTATTTATATTTTAATGAACTCTAAATTCTTCTTACTCCTTTATTTTTCTTTTATTCCTTTTCTGTGTTCTCTCTCTCTCTCTCTCTCACTCTCTCTCTCTGTCAATGACAGTCCAGGGTAAGCTGCTGTATGTAGCAAAGATACTTCAAAATACAGTGGCTCAAACAAGACAGAAATTGGTTTTCTCACACAAAACAAACACTCTCAGGGTTAAAAGTCCAGGGTTTTGAGAGAAGCTTGTTTACTTAGATATTCTAAAAATCCTCTCCACATATGGGGAAAGATGGGAGCATGAAATAAAAGTCACTATGCAGATACCTGGTCATTCAAGCCTTAAAAAACAGGCAGAAATTGGAGGAAGTATAAAAAGTTTTATATTTTCTGAGCTCATTTTTAAGGCTCATTTTTAATATTTGCCTTCCATGCAATTTTCTAATATATAGAATATATCATTTTTACATTCCTGGTCATAATGTATTACATTATCATATTTTATGTATTTAATTTTTAGTCTTGTATAAGGATAGTGGGAACTTCTGCTGTTGAACATGATTTTGATAAATACTTTTAAATTATACATCAAAGATTCCTGGTGTCATTCAAACATTCAATTGTTGTCTAACCAAAAAAAAAAATTAGATATCCAAGGTAGACATTCATAGTGATAGGTGGTTGTGGGAGATACATAGGTAATAAAATGATGGCAAGTGAGGTCAGAGGAATATGAAATGATGACAGTTGAATTATCTTTAAGTATTTAGCAACACTTTTCTTGAATACTTCAATTGTTAATTATCTTTTTAAGTCTCGATTCTGTGTAATTAGTATTTCCCCAATGAATTTCAAATTATTTTGTGACCTTCTAATTTCTTTCCTTCTCTGTTAATAACCTCTGGAAACAAAAGTAGTCACTAGTCTTACTGGCAAACAGTCAGTGTCAAAAAGTCAGCACAACATTCTCTTGTCCTACAGACCTGGGATTCTAATATGTGTTGACAAGGTCAACAGGAAATAAAGACTGCGTTATCCACTAGAGTATAAGGATTATAAAGGAGTTCCATGAAACTAAATGATTTTAGGAATGACTAAATGTAAAATCTTTAGAGTAAAAATAGTTTTGATTTTTTAAAATCTTGACTTATAAAGCTAACTGGAACATGTGGAAGAAGTTACCAGCTCAAGGAAATCAATCCACTGGTCTATGGTGTCACATCTAAGCAGGCGTTAATTCCTGGAGCTTGATTTTATTTTAGTGAGCAAAGAATGCTCCTATTAGATAAAACTCAGCGCTGACAGCTCTAGAATCTGTGGAGCAGTAAGAAAAAAATTAAAACAGTGAAATTTTGAGTAAGAGAATGTTTGAGGATGAGAGACTGAAGTTGCAGTTCTTTGCAATACACAGGTGTAGGCTTTTTGTTTCAGCCTAGCATTTAGGGGTGAGAGGCTTTCTGTGTGTCTGTGCTCAATATGGTACTGCAAAGTACTCTATGTGGAATTTCTGAAGGTCATAATTGGTATCTTTTATAACATAAGTTGATTCTTCTATATTCTTTAAAGAAAGGGCTAGATGCTTTGTTCTGTTATAATTATACAAAAAATAATTATGCTTTATTCTTTTATTTATTTGAAAAAAGCACTGTCTGCAATACCAAAGACTTGGAACCAACCCATATGCCCATTAATGAAAGACTGGATAAAGAGAATGTGGCATATATGCGCCATAAAAATGGATGAGTTAATGTCCTTTGTAGGGACATAGATGAAGCTGGAAACCATCATTCTCAGCAAACTGGCACAAGAACAGAAAACCAAACACCACATGTTTTCACTCATAAGTGGGTGGTGAACAATGAGAACACATGGACACAGCGAGGGGAATATCACACACTGAGGCCTGTTGGGGGGTTGGGGGGATAGGGGAGGGGTAGCAGGTGATGGGGATATAATAGAGGGATAACATTAGGAGAAATACTTAATGTAGATGACGGGGGAATGGATGCAGCAAACCACCATGGCATATGTATACCTATGTAACAATCCTACACAATCTGCACATGTACCCCAGAATTTAAAATATAATTATATATATATATATATATATATATATATATATATACACACACACACACACACACACACACACACACACAAAGACACAAAGAAAAAAGCTGGTCATATGGCAGTTTGCGTTTCTCTTAGTCAGTCCCTTAAAGATAGGATGGAGGGGCAACCACTAAATATTTCATTACATAGTTGAAAGAAATGTCTACTCCTAATGACACTTCTTTTTGAAAGGGGATTTTTAGAAATTTTTAATATCAAAATGAAATATTCCAAGTTCATCTAGAATGAAAAGTAGCTGTTATATTCAATTTAACACATTTTTATAATGGAATCATTTATTCAGCCCTAAGAGAGACCATAAAATTATTCTCAATAAAGCAGTGTGTTGCATGCATTGTGATGTTTAATCATTAATTATGCTCATGGAGAATCGTCAAAACAGAAAAATAATGACTTTATCTAGTGGAAAATTTCTCAACCTATGGCCTCTAGTAGCCTGGGAACCTCTGACACTATATTTATAACTTTATATATATATGCATATTTTCAGGAGATAAAAATTAAATCTTTCATCAAATTTTCAAGGAATATAACTTCATTAAAATATCAGTAATAATTACAGCTGAAAAATTAAGAAGTATTTTCCTTTGGAGGCTCTTTGGGTCTACATATGATACACTGCTCAATACATAATGAATGTTCTTTAAATGTTTTCCACTGGCAAGACTAAGGCAAAAAGGTTGCTGAAGATCATTTAGAAAAGGAAGAAACATCAATACATTTGGAAATAAGTGGATATTGGAATAGATGAAGTGAAAAAGAAAGCAAAAAGGTGTGCCTGCTAAAAGGAGTGATAATTTCCTTACATATCCCTCTATGGGACCTAGTCAAATGCTTGTTTTCATGGAATTCTCAGGATAAATTGGACCTCAAGACAAAGGGATGGGGAAATATTAGTAATTATTGTTACAGATCAGTGATACATTTTAAATAACAAAACATCAAATAGAAAGAAAATAATTTTCCCCAAACATTTAAAAATCTTGTTCCCAATTTGAAATTTAGTAATTAAATATATCATTTACTTGTCTCTCAGTGGATTTATATTTTTTTTCAAATTAAGATTTAAACTTGTGATTACAGAGATTTTTTAAAATATGCTAGATTGATACCTGACTGATTGTCATGAAAAATTAATGTCTTGAAAGTATAGTAAACAAAAGGATGGTTTTCCAATAAATAGTTCTGGATGGATTGCATATCCATGGAAATATATTTATTTCTATCTTATACCATATCTAAAAATTATTTACAGCTGGATTTCCATCCAAATGAAAAAGTTAAACCACTAAAGGTTAAAAATCTAAAAATTATTTACAGCTGGATTTCCGTCCAAATGAAAAAGTTAAACCACTAAAGGTTAAAAACATGTGTATATGAGAACATTTTCATGATTCTTTTGTAGGCAGAGATTTCTTAAACATGCATGAAAAAGTGTCCACCATAGAAGTTAAAATTTAAAAATTGGTCTACAGTAAAATTGAAGAACTTTTATTCTTCAGGAGAGAGCATTAAGAGAGTGAATAGGTTTTCAAAATGGCATCCCCAAATATGTTACCTTGGTATACTGATTACTTCAAACTGAGGGCACCTGGGGGACAGTGGATGCAGGAAGAGGCTTCATCTGGGCTCCTCTTATCTACCTAGGGACATATTTTTCAAAAGGATTCAATTGTCATTAATCTCCAGGCTAGAAGTCAACACCACACCCAGACAAACATTGTCACAGAGTGTCACTTGTTTTTCTAAAGGCCGATTTGTCTTTCCCAAAAGCCATTTATTCTTCCCTAAGTTCCCTACATACCCCATTCCCTGTGAAGAGGGTATATAAGCTTTTGAGTGTCACTGAGATTTTGGCTGTTCAATTTTGTTTCCTGTGATGCCCCTGTGCAGTTAAGAAATGTATACCTGTTCTGTTAATCTGTCTGTTGTCAGTTTATTTCATACACTCAGTTATTGAGCCCTCAGAGAATAGAGGGAAAGTCTTCTCTCTCATATAGAAGGGAAAAGGCATCTCCCAGAGTGAGAGAATATGTTTATAATACATTTTTCCACAGAGTACTTACATCCACAATTTATAAAGAAATTTTCAAAATTAAAGAAAAGAGAGCAACTCAGTAGAATAATAAGCAAAACACTTGAACAATAATATATGTTTGCATACCTATGAAATGCAAATATATAAAGAAATGCATATATGTGAACAGAATCAATGTATCCGGACAAAACCAAATATATGCATATATATATATATATATATATATATATATATATATATATTTGTAGCCAATTTACGTAGAAATGATGTTCTAACACAGTAAGGAATGCCAATTAAGCCCCAATGTCATGCTACTGCATACCTATCAGAATGTCTTAAATGAAAGACAGTACCAAATGTTGATGACCATGTGAAGCAACTGGAACACTCAAATACTGTTGCAAGTGAATTGGGACAACTAATTTGTAAAACTGGGCTGGGTAGGGTCCGCTGGCCTTGCACTGCCATTCACAATTGCTACAAAGAGAATAAAATACCTAGGAATACAGCTAACAAAGGATGTAAAGACCTCTTCAAGGAGAACTACAAACCACTGCCCAAGGAAATAAGAGAGGACACAAACAAATAGAGAAACACTCCATGCTCATGGTTAGGAAGAATCAATATCATGAAAGTGGCCATACTGCCCAAAGTAATTTATAGATTCAACACTATCCCTATCAAGCTACCAATGACCTTCTTCACAGAACTGGAAAAAAACACCTTAAACTTCATGTGGATCCAAAAGAGGCCCACATAGCCAAGACAATCCTAAGCAAAAAGAACAAAGCCAGAGGCATCAGGCTACCTGATTTCAAGCTATACTACAAAGCTACAGTAATCAAAACAGCATGGTACTGGAACAAAAACAGAGATATACACCAATGGAACAGAACAGAGGCCTTGGAGGCAATGCCACATATCTACAACTATCTGATCTTTGACAAACCTGACAAAAACAAGCAATGGAGAAAGGATTCCCTGTTTGATAAATGGTGCTGGGAAAACTGTCTAGCCCCTTACAGAAAGCAGAAACTGGACTCCTTCCTGACACCTTACACAAAATTAACTCCTGATGGATTAAAGACTTAAACATAAAACCTAGCACCATAAAAACCCTAGAAGAAAACCTAGGCAAAACCAATCAGGACATAGGCATAAGGAAGGACTTCATGACTAAAACACAAAAAGCATTGACAACAAAAGCCAAAATAGACAAATGGGACCTAATTAAACTCCAAAGCTTCTGTATAGCAAAAGAATCATTAGAGCGAAGCAGCAACCAACAGAATGGGAAAAAATTTTTACAATCTACCCATCTGTCAAAGGGCTAATATCCAGAATCTACAAATAACTAAAACAGATTTACAAGAAAAAAACAAGCCCATCCAAAAGTGGGAGAAAGATATGAACAGACACCTTTCAAAAGAAGACATATATGAGGCCAACAAACATACAAAGAAATGCTCATCATCATTGATTATTAGAGAAATGTAAATCAAAACCACATTGAGATACCATCTCATGCCAGTTAGAATGGCGATCATTAAAAAATCTGGGGACAACAGATGCTGAAGAGGATGTGGAAAAGTAGGAACACTTTTACACCATTGGTGGGAGTGTAAACTAGTTCAACCATTGTGGAAGACAGTGTGGTGATTCCTCAAGGATCTAGAAACAGAAATTCCATTTGACCCAGCAATCCCACTCCTGGATATATACCCAAAGAATTATAAATCATTCTATTATAAAGACATATGCACAGGTATGTTCATAGTGGCACTGTTTACAATAGCAAAGACTTGGAACCAACCCAAATGCCCATCAGTGATAGACTGGACAAGGAAAATGTGGCACATATACACCATGGAATACTATGCAGCCATAAAAAGCGATGAGTTCATGTCCTTTGTAAGGACATGGATGAATCTGGAAACCATCATTCTCAGCAAACTGACAAAAGAACAGAAAATCAAACACTGCATGTTCTCGCTCATAGGTGGGTGTTGAACAATGTGAACATATGGACACAGGGTGGGGAGCATCACACACTGGGGTCTGTTGGTAGGGGGGCCAAGGGAGGGACAGCAATGGGGTGAGGAGGTTGGGGAGGGATAACGTGGGGAGAAATGCCAGATGTAGGTGATGGGGAGGAAGGCAGAAAACCACATTGCCATGTGTCAACCTATGCAACAATCCTGCATGATCTGTACATGTACCCCAGAACCTAAAGTACAATAAAAAGAAAAAATAAAATTAAAAAAAAATGTTCTCTGGTTTTAAGAGCTGTGGATTATCTAATCTCGAAAATAAACAGCAACTATAAGAAGTGGAGCTTTTCTATTTGCACCCATGGTTTTCTAATCTAAATATTGACTTTCGACCTTATGATAGCTGCTTTATAAATCTACCTTTCTAGTATGCCAATCTCTCTCTCTTTTATTACTGTTATAAATAAGTCAAACCTAATCAGTAACAGATTAGGTTACAAAACAAAATGAGGTCTGTCCTCATCTGTGCCCTCTTTGCTCTTTAAAATTTTAAATTTCTGATAAATGTGTTCAAGGACTGTCTATCCTAAGATGAAATGCTGCCTCTGTTAACCTCTGCAAGTGACCGTTTTGTTTCCATTATAATTTTTAAAACTGTGAATGCAAAAACCTTAAGACATCTAAAATAGCTATTTTTAAACTTCAAATGTATGTGAATTTGAAATGGTCAGTTTTGACATAATAAAATTAACATCAAAAAGATTTTTGACAGTACATTTGCCTAAAATTCATAATTAATGTTATTTGCATATTCTAGGCTTATTTCATCTTGCATATGCTATTTCTATATTTAATTCAAATGTACTGTTATGAAATCTGTTTTGCTAATTGGATCTCTTTATAGAAAACACTCTTAATCTTTCCCCAATAGAATAAAATAATTACATTAAAAATATATACTAAAAATATATATTTGTATGTATTAAATTTATATTAAATAAATATAGATGAACAAATATACATTTATATTTTTAAAATAGATGAATGATGTCCTTATATAGATGATTGGAATAAAAATTATTATTTTCTGAGGTATTAAAACAATGATATCAACTCAAAATATTTTTGTATAGTTTTATCTTAATATTTCAAACTTTAATATTTTAATGTAGATTTTCCTGGTTAATCAAAAGATTATTTCCTCGAAACTTAACACAGAAATTCAAATAAAATATTCCTTTAAAGATTCCACATACTTTAAGATTAAATAGTTTACAATCTCTTACACAGTAGATTTGGTAACAGAGTCGTAATACATAAGAAGTGGACAGAACCTCCAGGAAAGTCATATTCTAGTATTTTTGCTAAAGTGTGAATACATTATTTGTTTTCCAACAGTATAAAAATGAAACAGTAGAGAGAATAAGTGCAAACACCCTAAAATGGATTTTAAATATACAGTGAGATACTCATTAATGCTAATATGATTGGTCTTAATACAATTGTGGAGAATAAAGGGGAGCTGTGTAGAAAATAATGTCAGAGAATAAGCCAAGGGCCACGGGACTTGGGGAGGACTTTGTGTGCTAGATGAAGGTAGAATAGAAGTTCTTGATAAAGATGACAGGGCTTTGAATGTGTTGTATCATCTAAATATTTGCATCAGGTCCTTGAAGTTCCTACTGAAGTCTTTCTTTTCCTAACCCCACCAAAAGATTTATTTCCAATGTTTGAAATGTTTTTCTTCACCATTGAATCAATCTTCAAAATTGTATAAATGCTCAGTCTTCAAAACTCTGAAATTATTTCTTTTTTTTGAGATGGAGTTTCACTCTTGTTGCCCAGGCTGAAATGCAATGGCTCAGTCTCAGCTCACTGCAACCTCCATCTCCTGAATTCAAAGGATTCTGGAGCCTCAACCCCCCGAGTAGCTGAGATTACAGGCATGTGCCACCAAGTCCAGCTAATTTGGTATTTTTAGTAGAGACAGGGTTACACCATGTTAGCCAGGCTGGTCTTGAACTTCTGACCTCAGGTGATCTGCCTGTGTCAGCCTCCCAAAGTGCTGGGATTACAGATGTGAGACACCACACCTGGCCTGAAATTATTTCCTTCAAATAAATCAAAGCTTTATAACTGCAAAGTTCTGCAAACTTATCTTTGTCCTCAACCTGTCTACATTAGTGGAAAATCATAATCTGCTTCTTCTTGGTATTTTTTTCTAGACCATTGTAATAATTATCTATTTGATTTTTCCATGTGTAAGGTCATAATATAACTTTTTTCTGCTGTTCATTTTATTCCTAGAACTTCTATGTATTTTATTTTTTATTTTTATTTCATTTTCTTGCACTTTGCTGACCTAAACATATAAATAGCCAGCATCATATAGGTAAGAATTTTAGATTTGTAAATAAATTTGCTTTGTGAGATTCAAGAAATATTTCCACATGACTAATGAACACTCTCTCTACCTCATAATGCAATACATTTTAAACAAAATCAATTTTACACTGCTCTCCAATCTATTCCAAACCCCCAAACTTTTTCACTTCTTTGTTCCATATGTCTTAAAAGAATTTGTAATTAAATAATGTTGAAATTTTGTCTCATAAAAATATAAACAACCATTAAGGGCTAATTAATAGCTGACTTCCACATTTTATGTAACCTATAAAAGATATTAGTAATTATAACTACATCACCTCAAAAATAATTGTAGAAAATGTACATGTTTCCTTTTGATGCTGTAACTATTTATCATATCTTAGTGTTTCAAAAAGCATGGATTTATTATATGACAATTCTGGATGTCAGATGTCTGAAATGGGTCTTAGTATGCTAATTCTGAGGTGCTGAGAGACCTACATTTATTTATGGAGGTTCTAGTGGGGAAATGGTTTTCTTGTCTTTTCCAGCTTCTGAAATTCACTTGGGTTTCTTTGGTTGAGTATCGTTCCTCTAACTCCAAAGCTAGCAAATAAAAACAAATACTTCTCACATTGCCACCTCTTTGTTTCTCTCTCTCTTTATCCTTCTTTCACTTATTTATGAGAATTCTTGGACCATCCAGATAATCCAAGATAATGTCTGCATCTCTAGGTCATATTATTAACAACCTTAATTCCATCTGCAACTTTAATTTTCTTTGCCATATAGCCTAACATAGTCACAGATACCAGAAATTAGGAAACAGACATCTTTAGTGTGGGCTCATTATTCTGCTTACCATAGGTAAATATATTATTTTAAATATTAAGAAACATTTGGAAATAAAACATTTTCTAAAACTTCACTAATAATATATGGTGCAGAAAATAACTCAAGTGTTTACAATGTAAGAGTTATACAAGATATTATACCTACACATTTAATTTAAAACTGGAGAGGCTAGATAATGTTCTAACACAGATTTGGGTGTTCTTTCTGGAAGCCGAATTATCTAATAGAAAAGTTTAAACATTCTTTCCCTTTTACTATTATTCACTTCAAAATTACTTTCACCATTTTTAGTTTTTTAAATATTTGGATTTTTTCTACCTTTCAATGCACTGGAAAGAAAACATGATCTGCCTACAATTAGAATCTAGAAATTACTTTCCCAGGAGAATGGCTAGATATCTACATTCCACAGCCCGGTATGTAAAAATGGATAATAAAACTATTTCTAAAAAATGTTAAGAATTTATATTAAAAATGCCTTTGCTTTTGAAGTCTTAGTCGTGAGTTATTTGTCTTGGCCAATGTCCAGAAGAGTTTTTTCTAGGTTTACTTCTAGGACTTTTATAGTTTCAGATCTTACATTTAAGCCTTCAATCCACTGTGAGTTAATTTTTGGAAAATTCTCAGATAAATTAAACTGAAATAACTATTGACCCAGAAATCCCACTATGGGGTATCTATCCAAAGGAAAAAAACCCATTATATCCAAAAGTCACCTGCACTCAAATCTTTATTGCAGCACTATTTGCAATTGCAAAGTCATGGAATCAACCTAAGCATCCATCAACAGACGATTGGATAAAGAAAATATATGTATACACTGTGAAATACTCCTCAGCCATACAAAAGAATTGAAATCATATACTTTGCAGCAGTGTGGATGGCCATTATCCTAACTTAAATAACTCAGAAACAAAAGGTCAAATATTGTATGTTCTCACAAATGGAGGTAAACAATTTTCTTATTTTAAAGTGTTGTGCTACAGAAGAGAATGTCCCTTTTTGGGAAATAAACATTTAATTATTATCTTTAATGGGTCATTATATATCAGCATATACCACATATGAGAGCAAGAAAATGATAGAGTACTAACAAAATCTTAATAACTAGATGAAGAATATATAAATGAAATGTACACGACAATATCTTTTTACTATTTTTGTTACTTTTCAGTCACTTTGTTTTTTTTAATAAAAAGTAAAAGAAAATGACTTTATCAAATAGCCACTATGATAAATTTATTTTCAGGGCTATAAAGTAGGTAAAATGATTTGTAATAACAAGGATACCAATTTTAATTAAATGTTTTTTGCCTTCCTTTAAAAATACTACATTAGTAATCATATTATCTTATTCTTCTGTGCTCATAAGTACTTTTCTGGACAGTGATTTTATTTACACCATAAAAAAACTTATAATATTTCCTGCAACTAATTACATCTTTGAAAATTCTAAGTATTTAAGATTTGTACTGTATCTGTGTCTATTTTTCTTAAACTACAACCCATTTTTCCTGGATCAACTCCTACGGTGTTACTAGATGAAATAAAATTCCATATGAAAACAAGAACTAGCCATGAAAAAGATTAATTCATATAGACAATAAATACAATCTAAGCAAAACAGTGCTAAGGTGAGAGAACAATAGCTCTAAATCAACATCACCAAGTTATGATGACACCTAAAGACTAGGACTCACATTACATTTTTCATTTCATCAATTATCATTTCAATAGAAAACATCATTGGCAACTACTGGAGCTGACAATCATGATAAAGTTTTTTTTTAATGTTCTTATTCAATAATGCAGGAAGTCCAACACATGCCTGTGAGACAAGAAAACACATTGTTTTGCAAAACATTTTTCTGTCTGCTCCTGTGTACTAAAGATTAACAATGAATAGATAGATCATAGATAGATGATAGATATAGATAGAGGATAGATGATAGATACAGAGGATAGGTGATAGATACATGAATAGTAAACAGATGATACGTGAATAGGTAGATAGATGATAAATAGCAAAAAATCTTTGGCTGTTCAAATTTCATGAATTTAATTTTTTTAGGTTGTTATTCCACAAATAACACAAACATGCTAACCTAAAAAACATACCTTGCTTTTACTATATTCTTTACAGTTTATCCATTAATACATTTCTTTATTGAATAAACTTTTATTTTTATTTCTGTGTTTTAGATTGACAGATAAAATAATATGCATTTATTGTGTACAATATGATATTTTGAAGTACATACATTTTGATGACTAAATGAAGCTAATTAAGATATCCAGACATTGCATAGTTTCACTTTTGTGATGAAAATGCTTTACATCTACTCTCAGCATTTTTCAAGATTATAACCTAATATTAACTATAGTCACCATGTTGTACAGTTGGTCTTTTGAACTTACTCCTTTTTCCTTTCATCTAATTAGAATTTTGTATCTTTTGAGCAATATCTGCCATTCCTCCTACCACCACACTATCCCCCAGTAACTACCGTTTACTCTCTACTTTTATGTCAAACTTCTTAGATTCCACATGAGTGAAATCAAGCAGTATTTGTCATTCTGTGCCTGGCATATTCTATTTACTATAACACCCTCCAAGTTCATCTATGTTACCAAAAGACAGAATTTCATTCTTTTTATATGACTGAATATTATTCAGTTACTTACATCTATTCTATTTTCTTAACCCACTCATCTGTTGATGGACACCTATATTGATCCCATTTCCTGGCTACTGTGAATATTATTACAACTATAACATAGAAGTGTAGCTATATCTTTGACATACTGATTTCATTTGTTTTGGATGTGTACCCAGTAGTAGTAGGATTGCTGAATCATATGGTAGTTATATGTTTAATTTTTTGATGAACCTCCATGTGATTTTTCATAAAGGCTGTACTAATTTACATTCTCACCAACAGGGTTCACTTTTCTCCATATCCTGACAAACATTCACTATCTTTTGTCTTTTTAATAACAGTCATTCTAACCGGTTTGAAATGTTGTTTTATTGTGCTTTTGATAAGATTTTCCCTGACCATTAGCGATGGAGAGGATTTTTTTTTTTTCATTACCAATTGCCATTTGTATGTCTTATTTTGAGAAATGTCTGTTTAGGTACTTTTGCCTATTTTCAAATTGAGTTATTTGTTTTCTTACTATAGAATTGAGTTCCTTATATATTTTGGATATTAACCCATTATATGATGCATAACTTACAAATTTTCTCCCATTCTGTAGGTTGTTTCTTCACTTTGTTTCTTTTGCTGTGCAGAAGCTTTGTAGTTTGATATAATCCCCTTTGTCTATTTTTCCCTTTGTCATCTGTGCTTTTAGTGTCATTGCCCATAGCAATGTCATGGAAAGTTCCAACATGTTTTCTTCTAGTAGTTTCACTGTTTTGAGTCTTACATTTAAGTCTTTAGCCCATTTTCAGTTAATTTTTATACATGGCGTGAGGTAGGGTCTAATGTTATTCTTCTGCAAGTGGATATCTTGTTTCCCAATATCATTTGTTGAAGAAATTTTCTTTTCAAAAAAATTTATTTTTTTCCATTTGTTAACATTTTTGTCCACTGTGTGTTCTTGGCACTTTTGCCAAAAATCAACTAGCCATGAATGAATGGATCTATTTCTAGGCTTTTTCTATTTTGTTACATTGGTCTATGTTTCTGTTTTTATGCCAGTACCATGCTGTTTTGGTTACTATATCTTTGTAGTATCTTTTGAAGTCAGGTAGTGTGATTCGTCTAACTTTGTTCTTTTTGCTCAAGATTGTTTTATCTATTAAAGGTCTTTTGTGGTTTTATGCCACTTTAAAAATTGTTTTCTTTTCTTTTGTTAAAGGTAACTATCTGGTCTTTTGATAGAGATTACATTGAATCTATAGATTACTTTAGGTACTGTGAATGTTTTAAAAATAATAATTTTTTCAATTCATAAATATGGGATATCTGTTCTTTATTTGCATATTTTTTACTTCCTTTTATGAATCATTTATAGCTTTTAGTGTAGATATGTTTATTTCACCTTCTTGGTGAATAATGTCACATACATACACATACACACATGTACCTAATGCACACCCATTGGTCCAGAATCTAATTGTACAATATTTCCAGTTTCATGTAAATGTTATTGTAAAAGGTGAGTAGGAGATTAATAATGAATTTTGGGGGCATTAATGGGTTTTCCACATAAATTGGTTTATTATTATTTGGCTACATTTAGGGTCATTATTTTTTTTTCCTGCTGCAGCTGTAGGGGTTCCAAAAATTTGTCATGCCATATTTCTTAATAATTGTCTACACTTCCTTTCTGCTTATGTAAAGAAAATATCTTCTTAACACCATTTCTAACCTCAATTTTCTTTTATTTCTCCACATCTGAAATGATGTTTCAATTACATGTTCTTAATTTCTTTTATACCTTCCCATTTTACTGTTTAAATTTCTTTTTCTAGAAGTACTAGCACCTTTATTTTTTAATTACATTTTATCCACTAAATGTTGATGATACCATTGTGTTGTTTCAATTGGTAACTCTACTAATTCAAGTTCTACAACGTAGATTTTGCAATCCTCTTACTTATGGCAATCATAAATTTTCAACTACTTCTATTACCCATAATGATTTATCTATATTCAAGTGATTATTCTAACTTGAATAAATAACTCTTCCACTAAGCAATAAACGTAAGACTTATTCTTTTTGCTGTGTAAAATGAATGCTCAGCCTTCCCTCCTTCATCAGTCTGTAAGTATATTATTTTTTATGTTTTTGTTAAAACCATACCAAACCATAGAACTACAATGAAACACCTACAAATACATATATACCCCACTCACTCCACTATTTATTAAACTTGTTCTCCCTTCTCTTTTCATCCAGACTTCTTGAAGAGACAATTATTTTCCTGATTGTTATATCTTTACTTCTCATACAAGCTATAATAGATCTAACTAGTATATAGTTTGCTGACATTCACTGACCCTCATGTAAGAAGATTATACATTCCTGTTAATTTTCAAATTACTGCTCTACTCATATGTGAGAAGTAACATTCTGTGACTCATTTCCCAACTTAGAAATATTACTTGCTTTGGTTAATACAAATGAACAAAACAATCAGTTGTATGTCCTACCAGAAAAGTTAAGCACTCTAGCACCACAGCTGTTCCCACCCTTTACCTTTTCTCCCTGCTATAAGAACTTTAAGTCAGAATATAGAGTAATGTTTCATCAGGAAGACAAATGAACACAGACTCAACTAACTGTAGCCAACATGTAACAAAAATAAGAGTTAAAACTTTGATCTTGTTACTAATAGTATTTGTTGTTTTATCACAGTGCAACCTGTAAAAAATAATATTAGTATATAAAATGTACTGGAAGACATAGCTTTGGAGGCCAGACGTATGGAAAACATATTATGCAATGGAGATCCTTTAAATAGTACTGCCAAGGGCAATAATGTGGTAGCAATTCATATATCAAATGAACTTGTGTATTTAATGTGTATTGGTGAGATAAGCTGCATTTAACCTGAAAGAGATGAGCTACAAGAAAGACATGAGCTGAGAAAATTATTGGCCAGATGGCAAAGAGAATGAAAGAAAAATGTGAGAAATTCTGGGACTTTTGAAGTCGAGAGATGCAATTTTTACTCAGCCAATGAATCAAAGATAAAAATCTAGTATCAAAGGTTGCTAAACACTCAGCTTTATGAAACAGACAAAATCTAACATTTCACCATGAAATACTTTAAGTCTCTAAATTGATTTGGTTGGTTCTTAGCAGGTTATTTACTCAAGACAAGAGATTCAGAGAAATGAGACTAAATACATTTATCTTCCAAAGAAGCATAATAAGCTCAAGTTACCTACAAATGAATTAAGTGAGAAAAAGCATGTTCAGAAGAAAATTCTGTTGACTATTGGCATATGTAGCAAAACTGAGGTGTTTCAGGTTGACTTGTGTCTCCCACAAAGATATGTTGAATCCAAATGCTTAGTGCCCCAGATTGTGAATTTATTTGGGAACTGGTTAATTGCAGATGCAGTTAGTTAAGAGAAAGTCATACTGGAGTAGGGTGGTCCCTTAATAAAACATCATTAGTTTTGCATTTCTCTAAGGACCAGTGATGATGAGCATTTTTTCATATGTTTGTTGGC
>CAUYLG010038503.1:0-80845 GCA_963573385.1 Cacajao melanocephalus
AAAAAAAAAAAAAAAAAAAAAAAAAAAAAAAAAAAAAAAAAAAAAAAAAAAGTCAGAAGCCTCTCCACCAGCAGACAGGGCCCAGAGAATAAGGTTATCAGGGTGAGAGGAAGAAGGCGGAAGGCAGGACTTCAGTAGCCACGCAGCTTACCCCTACCGTAGGTTTACCTTCCACGGGGGCCCCACCCTCCCCAGGAAACACTGGGCAGGGCTCCTAAGAGATAGATAGTCTTCTCTCCAAGCCTCCTCCCTCCTCCCTGGAAAAGGACAGAAATCGTAGCACTATTGGGAAGCTTTAACATAAAATGAAGGGCCTGTTGCTCGATGCCTTGTTCAAAGCAAGTCTTCCATCAGTGTGAGCTGTCCACATTATTAGGAGGCAAAGAAAACAATGTGATCTACCCAAGCAAATGCAACAACGCATGCAGATGCTGTGGCTTGACAGGTGTGGGGACAGAAAGACATGAAGAGCGAGTGTCAATGGTCAATGCCACCGAGGAGGAGACGAGAATGCAAAGATAAGGTGCCCATTGTTGTGGAAAGAGATTAGGTGTCTGCGAGAGGGCAGAAGGAGGCGGAGAGGAAGGTGAACAGCAAGAGGGGGCAACAGATACGAAGACATTCAGCCACAAATCAGCCTGGGACATTTGGGAAATTACACCAGGTCTGCATGTCAGGACTAGAGGGCATGAAGATGGCTACACAGAGGAGAGAGTGTGGGTGTTATTGATCTTACTGAGTTGGGACGCCATCAAGGCTAACCCAGGGAGAAGAGCCATGGGGTCAGACCTGGGTTTAGCAAGCTGACTCTGGCAGCAGTGCATAAGAGACAAGGAGCAAATGAGAGGTCATCTGCAGGGAGTGTGGGTAGGAGTTTACCGGAATGTATTACGAGGCCTCAACTCAGGCAGCAGCAGAGGAGGAGCCAGACACAAGGGGTGTAAAGGAAGTAAAATCTGCGGGTCCTGGTGATTGATGCAAAGGAAGAAGTGTGGAGCGGGAGGCATCTGGGATGGCTCTCGGGTTTCTGGCTTACAAGAGTATGGTGCTCTCAGGCCAGGCGCAGTGGCTCACTCCTGTAATCCCAGCACTTTGGGAGTCCAAGGCAGGCAGATCATGAGGTCAGGAGGTCAAGACCATCCTGGCTAACACGGTGAAACCCCATCTCTACTAAAAATACAAAAAATTAGCCAAGTGTGGTGGCACACGCCTGTAGTCCCAGCTACTTGGGAGGCTGAGGCAGGAGAATTGCTTGAACCTGGGAGGCAGGGCAGAGGTTGCAGTGAGGTGAGATTGTGCCACTGCACTCCAGCCTGGGCAACAGAGCAAGACTCCGTCTCAAAAAAAAAAGAAAGAAAGAAAGAAAAGAAAAGAGTATGGTGCTCTCCAATACAGAAAATGCAGGAGAGTTAGGTTTGCAGTTCCTGTAACCCATTCAGGTGGAGCTACCCAGTTAACATGAGGCATAAGAGATCGGAACTCAGAGGAATAATCCAGCTGAATCCCTAGATTTAAGAGCGATGAGTATGTAAGTGATACTGAAGCCACAGGACTGGATGAAGTAGTCCAGAGGGAGATGTAAAATGAGAAGAGGGTAAAAGATGATGCTCAAGGGAACAACACTTAAGGGACAGCAAAGGGAGGGGGATGCACGGTAGAGAGAAAAAGCTAGAGAGGAAAAGGGGAGAACCGGGCTGGCTGTCAGCATCAGAGATGGCAGATCTTGTCCCAGTCTCTGTCTCCAGCACCATTCACAAGGCCTGGCCCACAGGAAGTCTCAGTGTGTGCTTGATGACTTCACTGCTATACCATAGCAGCATTTTGCTGTTTTTCTCTCTCTGGCTGCCAGGAAACTCTGTTCAACAGCACCACTGTTCCAGAACTTCTGGGCATTTTTGGTTGCTCCCGGTAGCAGGTGGGATGCCTTTATTGCTGATAACCCTGTTCAACAGCACCCCTGTTCCAGAACAGAACTTCTGGGCATTTTTGGTTGCTCCTGGTAGCAGGTGGGATGCCTTTATTACTGATAAAATGAACTCTCACCCTCCGACCCAGGGCACAAATTGCCCAGGATCAGAGCTATTCCTCGTGTGTGCTGAGCTGGTCAGAGCAGCCCAGGCCTTTCCCACTGGGCCACCATCTTTTGGGATCAGAGCTGCCTACTTCATGATTCTCCCAATAGACTCTGACTCCGCCCTGTTGACGAGATGGCGTCCTTTATCCTGCCTCTATGGTCAAGGCCCTAAAGGTGCACACAGCCACAGCTGGGGGTCCTCATGTCTTGTTCCAAAATGCTTCCTGAATATCATATTCTGTCTCTTGCCCCAAGTTTTTTCCTCCACAATTTAAATTAACTAGCGTACCTTATACAGGAAAGATGTTTTCCCTCCTCTTGGGATTAAAGATAATATAAGCAGTCATAATTCTCAAAATATCTCCTTTCCCTGGGGCCAAGGGTTTTAAATCCTATTGTCAGGGCCCTTGCTTCCAGATGCCTTTCCCAGGTGTCTTGTCAAAAGCAGTTTTCTCTCTTCACTGGCTCCTGCAGGGGTCTCCCCACCCTCTGCCCTGCCCCAGGCTCCACTCAGCAGCTGGGTGAGGCTTCTGAAACTCCCAGCACCTGTTAAAAACCCCACAAGCACCACCATGGTTCTTTCACTGGCCTCCAGTGTCCCGTGTGCTCAGGGCCCATCTCACTTCTCTAGCCCTCCCCTCTTCCTCCACACACAGTTCTCCCTCCCCACCAGCAAACTCCTTCAGGATCTGCAATCACAACCAAATAGATCATAAGTAGTTGTACTGATCTCACCAACTCTTCCCACAGATCCACAGTAGAAAGCAAAACTGAAAAATATTTTTTAACCTATTAGAAAGATCCTTTCCAGACCAGCCTGGTCAACATGGTGAAACCCCGTCCCTACTGAAAATACAAAAATTAGCCAGGCATAGTGGCACACGCCTGCAATCCAAGCCACTCGGGATGCTGAGGCACGAGAATTGGGAGGCGAAGTTTGCAGTGGGTCAGCACTGAACCACAGCACTCCAGCCTGAGTGACAGAGTGAGACTCTGTCTAAAAAACAAAAAACAACAAAACAGATCTTATGGCTTAAGTCCATAGCATGTCTTACTGCGTAATTCTCTAACTTTAGGAAATCTGTTCACTGTGTCCCACCCAATAATGGTGATAACAAGTAACTAGAGGTACTTCGATTCATTCCACATTTATCATAAAATACATGGAAGTGACAAATGCACTAATGGTTTAGAATGATGAAAAGGAGGGGCATTTACAAACTTCATGTGTCATCCATTAGTTTATTCAACCAACGCATGCCTACTACGTGCCAGGAGTAGTACCAAACTCCACACTCCATGTCCATGCTGCCCAGCCACCCTCCATCGGGTCTGAAGGAACCAATTCTGGGAAGTGCGAAGCCAGTGAGGCCACTTGATGTAGCTTTGATCTCTCCTCTGGTCTCAGCCTCCTCCCCTCTGATCCAACCTTCTCGCCCTTACCCCAAACCATTCCAAAGATGCCTCAGGGGCCCCTACTAAAGAAATGAAGACTCCCTCACGTCCCCAGCCCCTTCTGGTCCCCTTCCTGCACCTTTTCTCCTGATAGCTGGGCTTTCCCTGAGGACACTGTCCTCTGAGTGTGACTCTGGGGTAGAGGCTGTTCAGTCTCCCTCACCCATAACATCAAGGTCACACTGTCCTGGAAAACCAATACCCCACATTCTTGTGTCAAAACTGCTGTTCCTTTGAAAACCACCCCCTCTGGCTTCTCCACTTCCTACTCTTCCCTGTGGCCATCAGTGGTAGCTCTGGCTGCTCCCCCAGTTTCCCGAAGCCTCCTCTCTGGGTCCTGCTTGCCTCCTGAGTGACTTCAGCATCCCACACACAACCCAGCCAAGACCCAAGCTTCCCATTTCCTTGAATTTATCACCATTACCATCATCTCCATTCCATTTCAACCACTGACTCAAGGCAGGTATCCCAGAAGCAGATCCTGGATGAGACTTCATTCGTGAGTTATTTATTTAGGAGATGCTTCCAGAGAAACCATGAGTGAGTGGGTGATACAAACTCCTAGGATGGCCGGGCACAGTGGCTCACGCTTGTCATCCTAGCACTTCGTGAGGCTGAGGTGGGCAGATCACCTGAGGTCAGGAGTTTGATGGCGAAACCCCATCTCTACTAAAAATAAAAAAAATAAAAAAAAAAAAAGCCAGATGTAGTGGTGCGGCTTGTAATCCCAGCTACTTGGGAGGCTGAGGCTGGAGAATGGCTTGAACCTAGGAGGCGGAGGTTGGAGTGAGCTGAGATTGTGCCACTGCATTCCAGCCTGGGCAACAGAGGGAGATTCTATCTCCAAGGGAAAAAAAAAAAAAAAACCTCCTAGGAACATCCAGAAAAGAGGCTCCAGTAGACCAAGGAGAGTCCTCTGAAAAAGGCTGTAGGTACAGGCCAGGAGAGGAGAAGCCCCCAGAAGCTGGAGGACAGGTACACAGAACAAAACAGGTCTGGGTGACCCGCCACAGCTCCAACACCTCCCACTACAACTGAATCTCCCTGTGGCCACAGCCTAAACCTTGTTATCACAAGAACTGTCTCAGAATTACTCGCTTAAAGAAGCTGTGACTGCTATGTTCTGATTTTTTTGTGTCCTTTCAAAATTCACACACTGAAACCTAACCCCCAATGTGATGTGACTAGGAGGTAGGGACTTTGGGGGATGATTAGATGGTGAAGGCTAAGCCCTCATGAACTGGATTCATGCCCTTATGGATGAGAACCCAGAGAGATCTCTTGGTCCTTCCACTGAGTGAGGACAGCAGGAAGACAGCTGTCTGTAACCAGGCAGCAGACCCTTACCAGACACTGAGTCTGCCTTGATATCTTGATCTTCCCAGCCTCCAGAATCATGAGAAATAAATTTCTGTTGTGCAAAAGCTTCTCATCTATGGTATTTCATTATAGCAGCCCAGAGGGACACTAAGACACTGACTTGAGCATCTTCCCTTTCCAGCCTGCTACCCTCATTTCTCCCTTATCACAGCCTGTCTCTCCTTTCTCCTGTCATCATCCCCTCCCCGTGTTCTCTTTCTCTTCCCCATTCAGCTTGGATCCCATATTCAACACTGCTCTTTGGGTAACAGACTCAACTTCCTCCCCTTTTGTCTTTTCCTGGAGTTACCTGGAAATATTCCTCTGTATTATTCCTTTTCTCTGCTCAGAGTCACAGGCTGCTGAACACTGCTAGAGAAACCAGGCAGCCTCGTAGATCACTATCACACTAAGTCCACTATTTCCTTCTTCAAACGGCCCTTGATGCTCCATGGCAGTCCTGCCTTCTTTCTCTGCTCGGTGACAGCTGTCATGATAAATGTCATGAAGACATTCAGATACACCTCCCTATAAACAAACCTGAGATCGTATACAGAAATCCTACTCTGCAAGATAGATACGTACTTTACAAAAGGATTTTCCACAGAAAGTCTTTAAACAGCAGTCTGTGTGCATCTAAAACAGAGTATCATATGTATATATTTTTAAACCATTTATGTAGAATGAGGTGTGCCCTCATCGTTGCCTTTCCCCGGGTCACTGACATGGAGGCTCCACACCCCAGCACACTGTGCTTTGCAAGCAGCCTCAGCCAACTCCATTTGCCAACATAGCTGCTGAGTGCTCCTGGTTCATTTCAAAGTCACCAAAACCTCCTACACAAAACTTACATGGAAAAAAAAAACATTTGGATGGTTCTTCCTTCACTGTGCCTACTAAGTCAAAAAAATAAACAAGATCCATCAAAGGGAGAAAACAGTTTCTACAAAATACCCTACCAAACAGCTTTGCATTTCAGCATCACCCTCTGAGTAATTTCCTCTGAAGTGGCTCCTCTACTGCATATCAGTGCTGCTGACATCAGCAACATTTCTGTGATTTACTGCAAATGCGTCTATCAGAGGCTGGGAGTGGGCGCAGGTTAGAGGAAGAGAGAAATCTAAAAGGGAAAAGGATAACCACATTATTCCTCATGAGTCTAGGGAGACAGCAATGTAGAAAACGTAAAAATTCATTCATCTGAAGACTAAAAGGTGTTTTTGAAATATTCATAACTCTGATTAGTGAAGTCTTTGCAGAATCAATAGACTTACTTAAAAAAATGGGGAAGTCAATTCTCTTCAATAAAACAGCTGGGTGTCTTCCCAGTAACACCTAGGTTTGGGGAATAAAATGTGGCCAAATGAAGGCAACACTTATGGCTGAATCAACATTCTGAGGAATTTTCCATACCAGAGAGCTACTGAGCATAGGCTGAACCTGCCAGCTAGACAAACACCTCACTCCACTCCCCAAAATACCTTTCCTCATTAGCAATTTCTCCCGCTAGAGGGTAAGTTCCTCCAGATGCCCCTTGAAGGTGAACCCTTTCATCTCTGAATTTTCCATGGTCCCAATTCCAGTGTACAGTGTACAAAAAGAGCTCAATTAATGTTCATGGCATGAATTTGACAAATATTTGCTGAGGGCCTATTGTGCTTGGGGCACCAGGGCACCAAGGTGATGAACAGAATCCCTGCTGTCCAGGAATGGGTGAACTGAGTGTGGGCGAGAGCTGGCAGTACCTTCACCTCCACCCCTGTGGAATTCAGAAGAGGCCCAGCACTCAAGGGCTAGAGAAGGCATCCAAAATCTCAGAGAGCAAACAGACCCTTGCATAAATCATATGGAACTCTGCCAAGCTGCTATACTGGTACAGAAGTTGGCTTCAGCATCATTTTCAAGAATTAATCCCATCTTCCCCATATGAGAAGTGTCCCTTCTCCTAGACACTCAGAACCAAATCTGTTACCAAAGCAGAATCTCTACGTGATGGATTAGTCATAATTAAGCAGTCATGTAAAGATATTTCCATTCAAGAAACTCCCCAGTTATAAAATCATGGGATACTATTCAAAAATCTAAGACAAATTAGATATTGAATCCTGGCATATAGTAGAGTTCCCTAAATTAATGTGGAATGAAAGTACCACATGCAAGCTTGCCGTGTGAATGAATGTTAAGTGTTGGGGCAAGATCTTTGTAAATAGCTAAGATTAGGGGGAAACACAAGACAAAAACCATTTTCCTAGATAGTTCCAACTAACCTTTGGGTTCAAGGAACAGAATCTTCATAGAAAATTCTAGCTGATATTTAATTCATCAAGACACTTTGGTTTCAACCCATACTTAATTACTTGGAAATTGCCTCTAAAGAGGTCACTGGAAACAGTGTTGTGGTTATGCTTCCTCCACCTCACAGAAAGGAGAAGAAACTAAGGCATAAAAATTAGTATAACCGGCCGGGTGCGATGGCTCACGCCTTTAATCCCAGCACTCTGGGAGGCTGAGGTGGGTGGATCAAGTGAGGTCAGGAGTTCAAAACCAGCCTGGCTAACATGGTGAAACCCCATCTCTACTAAAAACACAAAAATTCACAAATAATAAAAACTCAGGCTGAGCATGGTAGCTCACACCTCTAATCCCAGCACTTTGGGAGGCCAAGGCGGATGGATCACCTGAGGTCAGGAGTTCAAGACCAGCCTGGCCAACAGGGCGAAATCCCGTCTCAATTAAAAATATTTTAAAAATTAGCTGGTCGTGGTGGCATGCACCCGTAGTCCCAGCTATTCGGGAGGCTGAGGCAGGAGAATTGCTTGAACCCGGGAGGCGGAGGTTGCAGTGAGCCAAGATTGTGCCACTGCACTCCAGCCTGGCGCCTGGCGACAGAGTGAGACTCTGTCTCAAAAAAAAAACAACTAGTAGCAGATGATCAGCCTGACTGTCTTGGAATTCGTGGGCATGTCGAAGAGTTCTCTGTCACTGGGAGATTTTTAATGGCCCTTCAGAAGCCAGTTTCACCTGGTCTGCCATAACTGAGAGGTGCCAAATTCAAAGGCATATGGAGTAAGTACTTGTTCCACAAGCACACCCAAAAGTGCCACACCACTCAATTCACTGAGAACCTCCCATGAGACCCATTCCATGGTGTTCTCTAAGTTGTACCACAGGTACTGGGGTAGTTAGTTTCTTTCCATTCAGGTACCAACAGCTGCTAATTTTACCTACAGCACATGATGCAGTTTATATCAAACCAGACTTTAATGAGGACATACTGTGTGCTCAGCTTACAGCCTCTGTGATATCACATTCTTAAGGCTTTCCTCCAACCTCTTGTTGGGTCTTTTTAAATCCACTCTGCAGATTCTTCTTCTTCTGCCCAAACACTGGACTTTTGTGGGTTCCTTCCTGGACCCCTTTTCTTCTATATCCTCTCCCTCTGTAATCTCTACCCACTTGCTGATGGCTCCCAGGTCTGTACACCCAGACCTAAAATGTCCTTGGAACTCCAGCATCACACACGCAGTTGCCTACTACTGAGTTTCATCTGGATAATTCAGGTGTATCTCATGCTTAGTAAGTGTAAATTGCACTTGATAGGTGACCCAACCAAAAAGGAAGTCTCACCTCCCAGAAAGATAGTATTGTTCACCTGATCTGCTCAAGCCAAATAGGCAGGATCCTGAGAGGCAGCCCTACTTTCTCTTGTCCCTTCCCTCCCCAATAGTTTGCTCATTTCTACCTCCAAAATAGACCTGGAAACAATCCACTTCCCTCTGTCTCCCTGACCTTCCATCCAGGCTACCTGCTCCCTACTAGGCTCCAGCCATAGCCTTCTCTCAGGTCTCCTCACTTCCCACTCTCACCCACTCCCCACCCATTTCCACAGAGCAGTCAGAAAAATCTTTTCAAAACCTAAATCCTCTCATATTCCTCCTTGCTCATATTTTTCAGAGCCTCTCACCATTTCATCTAGAATAAAATGCAACTCCCTTATCATGGCTTCCAAGGTCTGAGAGTAGAGCCTCTGTCACCTCTCTAATTTCATCTCACAACATGTTCCTTTTCCCTCTGGACTCCAGTTTCCATTCAGTTACATTCAACTGGACTTGCCACTTACACAGTGGCAAACCACTGGTTTAAGTCCGAGAGCCCAAAAGCTGAACTTGGAGTCTGATATTGGAGGGCAGGAAGCATCCAGCACGGGAGAAAGATGAAAGCTGGAAGACTCAGCAAGCCTGCTCATTCCACCTTCTGCCTGCTTTTTTTTTTAGCCATGCTGGCAGCCAATGGGATGGTGCCCACCCAGATTAAGGATGGGTCTGCCTCTCACAGTCCTCTGGCTCAAATGTTAATCTCCCTTCAACACCCTCACAGACACACCCAAAAACAATACTTGGCATCCTTCAATTCAATCAAGTTGACAATATTAACCATCACAATAACTTAACCTCTCCACTGTTCACTCTTTCATCTATAAAATGGGTACAATAAAGTAACTGCTTCACTATATTGTACAAATTAAATATGTAATACTCATAGGGTGCTTACAATATTGACTGTCTCTAGTAAGCATTTAATAATTGCTAGTTGTAATTAATAAAGTCTACAAAATGGAACACGTGTTCCGGAACATTAAATGCAATGCTAACTAAATAAGTTTGCATTAAACTCATTTTGTGTCTTATTTTGAATAGTGTTTATTTGTTTGTTTTTTAGATGGAGTCTCCCTCTGTCACCCATGTTGGAGTGCAATGGCATGATCTCAGCTCACTGCAACCTCTACCTCCCAGATTCAAACAATTCTCATGCCTCAGTCTCCCAACTAGCTTGGGATTACAGGCATACACCACCACACCCAGCTAATTTTTGTATTTTTAGTAGAGGTGGCATTTCACCATGTTGGCCAGGGTAGTCTAGAACTCCTGACCTCAAGTGATCCACCCACCTTGGCCTCCCAAAGTGCTGGGATTACAGGTCTGAGCCACCACACCTGGCCTGAATAATTTTATTTTAACTATCATTAGGGATTGTGAGTGGCCTCTGTCTCTCCAGAGACTAGTTAATTGAAAGCCACCTGTTTCTGTCTTCACCTTTTAGCATGCCAACTTCTTGTGGCATCTCAATATGCCCCATAGCAATTAGCACAGGATCTTGCACAGAGTCAAGATTCAATCAGTGCCCATTAAATGAACGAAAGCTTAGCTGTTCTAAGGAGTCAATCTTTGAATTTTAATACAACTTAGGTTAAGAGTACTCAAGTCCTTTAATAAATAAAAGAGATCCTGATTTTAGAGCATGTCCAAATTTAGATGCGTACTGGATTCTTTAAGCCAGACAGGCTCATAGACTGTATTTACCAAAACTAGCCAAAACAATGTCTCCTATTCCACATACTCCTTACTATGTGACTTTAATATTCCCCCCATGAGAACACAGAACCTATGCTCCCTCTCCTTGAATCTGGACAGGCTTGTGACTAAAGCAGAAGTGACACTATGTGACCTCCAAAGCTAAATAATGGAAGGCCACACCACTTCTGCCTGTTTCTTTTGGGATGCTCACTCTTGCGATCCACCTGCCACACTGTGAAGAAGCTCAAACTAACCCATGTAGAGAAACAGAGTAATCACGTACAGATGTTCCAGACAACAGCCATGCTGAGATCTCAGCCAAGAGCCAGAATCAACCACCAGTCACATAAGCTAAGATATCTCCAGTTAATTTCAGCCCCTATCCCCTAATCCCCACAAACACCTATCGATTTCTCAGGTGAGGCTCAGATTCCCAGGTGAGGCCCCAGACATCATAGAACAGAGACAAGCCATCCCCTCTGTGTCCTGCATGAAACCCTGAAGCACAGAATCTATCTGAGCATAATAAAATGCTTGTTTTATGCCATTAAGTTGGGATGGTTTGTTATGCAGCAATAGGAACAGAAACAGGCTTTCATCTACATTGTAATAAAGGAATTGCTCATAAAATGGAAACATGGCAAAAACCAGGAACAGAACCCAAGCATCCTACACACTGACTAATACACAAGTTAAAACAAGATTCTAAAGCAACACTCTCATTATAACACACTGGATTAGTCCATTTTCACACTGCTGATAAAGACATACCTGAGACTGGGTAATTTATAAAGAAAAAGAGATTTAGTGGACTCACAGTTCCATCTGGCTGGGAAGTCCTCACAACTATGGCAGAAGGTGAAAGGCACGTCTTACATGGCAGCAGGCAAGAGAGAATGAGAATCAAGTGAAAGAGGAAACCCCTCATGAAACCATCAGATCTCGTGAAACTTACTCACTACCACGAGAACAGAATGGGGGAACTGCCCCATGATTCAATTATCTCCCACCAGGTCTCTCCCACAACACATGGGAATTATGGGAGCTACAGTTCAAGATGAGATTCAGATGGGGACACAGCCAAACCTTACCACATACCCTATGCTTCCATCTATTGAGGTGAACCCTATGGAGAAAATATAATAGTAACATTAAAATTGCTCATTTATTGTTTATTACATACTAGGTACTACTCCAAGTGTTTTACATGCATTAACTCATTTAAATGTCAAAATAACTTTATGACCAAGGTATTATTATTACTCCATTTTACAGATGCACAAACAAAGCACAGAACATGCCACTAAGAAGAGACAGGGCCAGGACTTGAACCTAACAATCTGTATTCAGAGCGCCTCATCTGACACATGACACTAGAGGCTTCTCAAGCCTTATGCCCTGTGAAAAATAATGTATGTGAAGCAGCTAGAACAGTGTTTGGCATTGTTTCCTTCCTTCCCCAACATTGATGCTACCATCAATTATTATCAATTAGATTGCCATAAGTTCTTTTATTATTATTTCCGTAGGTTTTTGGGGAAGAGGTGGTGTTTGGTTACATGACTAAGTTCTTTAGTGGTGGCTTGTGAGATTTTGGTGTACCCATCACCTGAGCAGTATACACTGTACCCAATTTGTTATCTTTTATTCCTCACCACCCCTCACCTTTTTCCTCAAGTCTCCAAAATCTAATGTATCATTCTTATGCCTTTTCATGCTCATAGCTTAGCTCCCACTTACGAGTGAGAACACATAATGGTTCGTTTTCCATCCCTGAGTTACTTCACTTAAATAATGATCTCCAATTCCATCCAGGTTGCTGCAAATGTCATTATTTCATTCCTTTTCTTTATCCACTCATTGACTGATGGGCATTTGGGCTGATTCCATATTTCTGCAATTGCGAATTGTGCTTCTATAAACATGCATGTGCAAGTATCTTTTTCGTATAATGACTTCTTTTCCTCTGGGTTATATACCCAGGAGTGAGATTGATGGATCAAATGGTAGTTCTACTTTTAGTTCTTTAAGGAATCTCCACACCGTTTTCCATAGTGGTTGTACTAGTTTACATTCCCACCAGCAGTGTAGAAGTGTTCCCTTTTCACAGCATCCCTGCTAACATCTATTTTTTGATTTTTTGGTTATGACCATACTTGCAGGGGGTAAGGGGATATCACTTTGTGGTTTTGATTTGCTTTTCCCTAATCATTAGCGATGCTGAGCATTTTTTCAGATGTTTTTTGGCCATTTGTATTAGATTGCCACAGTTCTAAAGCAAAAAGTGCGTCCCTTCTAAAGCAAAATCCACAGCTCTAATGTTTTGTTTCACTCATTGTCCATTATTAATTTTTACACTTAGTTGTCCAATTAGTTGCTTGTCGAACTAGCAAATGGAACATGCTTCAAAGAGAAATCTTGTCTTCACTCAAACACACTCACATCCCAAATCTGCCTCTTCCTCTAAACTTGTGCATCTCAATTCATGGTACTGCTATTCATCTAGGGCTTGGTCAAAAAGCCCAGAATAGTCTGTGGCTCCACCCTGCCCTAACGCCCACAGCTAATCCAGCCAACTCTACCTTCCAAATACATCCTGATTTCCACCATGTCTTTCATTCCCACCTCAACCAGCCCGTTAGCCATAGTTGTTTCCGCACAACAGTGTCCTAACCAGCCAGCCAAAATGTAAATTCAGTCCCTCCACTGCCTGCTAAAAACCCTAAAAAGGGTTCCCACTACACTCCCAGGAACCTCTAAACTCCGGTTCCTAGATCTCCAAATTCTGGTCATTACCCACTTCTCCACCTTCCTCTCCTACCGTCTGTCCCTCAATACCATCCAGCCACACTGGTCTTCTCATTTGTCCAAGTTAGCTCCAGTCTCAGAACAGAATGGGGGAAGCACAGAATCTCCAGTCTCAGAACAGAATGGGGGAAGCACACGCGTGGTTGTTCCCTCGACCTGGAACATTCTTGCCCAGACCCCTGCAGAGCAGCTTCCTCTCGATGCTCAGAGTTCTACTCAATGCTACTTCCTCAGCGAGGACTTCCTTCCTCACCACCCACTGCAGAAGGGCCATTCTCCCCTCCAGTCTCTCCCTAGCCCACCGCCTTGCTTGATTTCCTCACAGCAACTTAATGCTAGCTGATATTGTATTCTGTACTGATTTGCTCATTCCCTGTGTGTCTCCCTCATTAGAATGCGTCTCCCGGCCGGGCACGGTGGCTCACGCCTGTAATCCCAGCACTTTGGGAGGCCAAGGCGGGCGGATCACAAGGTCAAGAGATCAAGACCATCCTGGCCAACATGGTGAAACCCCATCTCTACTAAAAATACAAAAATTAGCTGGACGTGGTGGCACACGCCTGTAGTCCCAGCTACTCGGGAGGGTGAGGCAGGAGAATTGTTTGAACCCGAGAGGCGGAGGTTGCAGTAAGCCGAGATTGCGCCACTGCACTCCAGTCTGGCGCCTGGCGACGGAACGAGACTCTGTCTCAAAAAAAAGAAAAAGAATATAAACTTCCCACCTAGAATATATGGTTTAATCTACTTTGCTCAGTGCTGCATTCCAGCAGCTTGATCTATGTCTGCTACCTAATAGATGCTCAATAAATATCTGTCCAGTAAAATTAATTAATCCTCTTACCAAAACATAAATCCCTGGCAGTCAGAGATTAATAATTATTCATCTTTGTATCCCAAATTCCAAGACTAATGTCTATCTCATAGTAGGTAGTGAAAGAAAGAAAGAAAGACATAGGGAGGAAGGGAGGGAGGGAGGAAGAAGAAAGAAAAGAAAGAAAAAGGAGGGTTGAAGGAAGGAGAGAAGAGCTAGAAAGGAAGGAAGGACAGCCATGACATGTTGTTGAATTTTTCTGATTTGTGGATTTTATAGAAGTAAAGTCTTACAACTATCCAGCAGTTAAATAAAACGTGTTATGCATTTCATCAATCACTATAACTAAAAACGATTACTCAGAATCAAGTCTGTCCTAAAATATCCATGATGTATGGACACCCTGACTCTATCTGCCATAATTGAACAAATATTTTTCTAGTGGCCAATCTGTGAGTGTATCTAACATGTAATGTCTCCTAACATTGGGTACAGCCAAAGTGGCGGAGAGAGAGGTTATCCCAGGAAAAATTGAGAGCGTATAAATCTGAACCCTATCCTGCATACAGTCCCGGTGTGCATAGCCCCATCGCAGCCTGGTGCAGGGGAAAGGGATGTGGCAGAAGAAGAGTCAGCACTTCCTCCTTTGGCACTCCCTTGTGCCCCATGGCACACTCTGGGCAGACCCTCTCCATAACCTTCCCCCTTCGCTCCTGGTCATCCTCAACCCAGCTCCTGGGTTGGTCTCATTACAACACCACTCAATCAACAGTCCAACCTTCACCCCACCTCTGCCCTCCATGTAAAAATGTCCATTTCCCTAAAGGAAATCCTGACGAAGATCAAGAGTAACGTGGCCTTTAGGATTCAAATGCTGCCTTTTCTTTCTGACTCATCTGAATGTACCTTCTTCTTTGTCTTTTAAAATCACCAGGTGGTTTTTCTATGAATCATGAAAGAGGACTCTCACTGGGCTTCCTCTCTTTCATTCACACGGTTCTTCAGGCTGAAGCAGTGCCCCATTAGCGTGGTGTAAGTGATCTTGGGGAGAATCCAGTTCGATGGAATTAATCATGCCCTCGCACAGTTTTTTAGATTCACTTGAAGACAAGGCAATATGTGCCCAAGTGCCAGGGCCATGAACTTGCAGCTTTGGACCATGGCAGAAATGGGAGCAATGTTGCATCTGCCTCTCCTGGGAGCTCTGCCCACTGTCCCTAATCATAGCCACTTGTGTGATCTGCTCCTCTTAAGCTGGCCAGTCTTTAGCTACACACGCAGTTAAGAAGAAAGCCTGAGGGTATACCCACCCATCTTTTAAGGGGGCAGGATTAATTGTTCAAGCTTAGAATCAGATAGACTTGAGCTAATGTCCTTAGCTATGTGGCCTTGAGAAAAAATACGCTCTCTAAGCTTCAGTGTTCTTATCCTTAAAATGGAAATTATACCTTTCCCTTAGTGCCATGCTGAGATTTCAGCAAGATAATTCACTTGAAGTGCCTGGCACATAGTAAATACTCTGTAAATGTCAACTACTGTGATTATTACTAAGGGCATCATCCTCATGTATCTATTTTGGCATAAGCATTGTGTCTTATTCACCTTGTATGCCCAGCATAAAGCAGAGGCACACTGTATATATTTATGTGACAACTTTTAAAATAATTGGTTGGATCGGCAGAATAATGGTTGGTCCCCCAAAGATGTCCATGTCCTGATCCCTGGAACCTGTGAGCATATTACTTTACTACTTTACATGGCAAAGGGATTTTGCTGACATAATTAAGTTAAGGATTTTGAGATGGGAAAATGATCCTGGATTATCTGGGTGGGCCCAACTTAATCATAAGGGTCCTTATAAGGGGGAGGCAGGAGGGCCAGAGAGAGGAGGGATGTAAGGACAGATGCAAAGGTTACAGGGATGCAGCCATGAACCAAGAAACATAAGCAACCTTTAGAAGCTGGAAAAGGCAAGGGAAGGATTCTCCTAAAGGCTCCAGAAGGAACTCAGCCCTATGGACACCTTGATTTTAGCTCCATATGACCCACTTAGGAAGTCTAACATGCAGAACGATGTGATAAATTTGTGTTGTTTTAAGCCATGCTGTTTGTGCAACTTGTTATAGCAGCAAAAGGAAACTAAGGCCATTAGTGACACGTTCTGGGTGCTTGCTCTGTGCCAGGCACTGTGACATTTCGCATGAATGCCCTCACTAAGCCTCACCACAGACCAGGATGGAGATTTTACTCTTGCTCCAATTTCACAAGTGGAGAAACTGAGGCCCAGGGAAGTTAGGTAATTTGCCCAAAGCCTCAAAACTCGTAACAGATGGAATAAGACTGACCTCCTAAGCACTCTACTACGTGCAAAGATGAAAACTAATGGATAAAAAAACCTTTCGAGAAAATTTTTGCCAATGTCCCTATAAGGTACAAAGCCCTAAGCTAACATGGCCACAAGAAAACAGCAAAATTATTTAATTATTTCTGCAGGTCATGCAGTTGCTATATTCAGACCCAGAAAATCTTTTCATTCACACACACACACACACACACACACACACACACAAAGCATCCACCATGCAAGTTGTGCAGAAGCACAACATTCACCAGAAGCTTCTAGGTCAGCATCAGGAAGCAGGAAGAAAGGTATTCACATGGCAGAGCTGTGCTATGAGAAGAGGTCCACCAGGGCAGCCCCACAGGTGGTCCCTCTGCAGCAGCAAAGGGCCGCACCTGGACTTTTTTATTCCCACATGTCTTGTACAAACTGTTGCTTTTACCAGCAGAAAGTCATGAACAAGCAGAACACCGCAGAATTGTAAATAGTGGGAAACTCTCCTGGCCATGGAAACCACGGTTGGCTTTCTAAGGCACAGGGTTTTTCTAACTGTGCGCAGGAGCCAGCCTTGAGCACCCCGCCCCTCGTCTCCCACTAACCCAGTGGAGCACCATGTCACCTGCTTTATACATTGGCCTTTCCTGAGAGCTTTCATTCAAAGAGGTTTCTCTATCACAAGGCAATGCTAAGTGAGTCCTTTCCTGTAGTCTTGGGGTTTATACTGAGACCCCTCAAAACTGAAGACTGAGGATCCATCTATACAGAGCGTGCTAAGATGCGGTTAAACTGGTCTCTAACCCATATAAGAGAATTCACTGGAGAAAAAGCATTTCTTAGCAGAAACAAAAGCACAGTGCTGAAGCACTACGGCAAATGAAGGAGCAGCAAGAGAGCTGCTCAGAGATCAGAGGGGCTGGCAGAAGGGGGTCTCAGCATCTGGAACCCTAGCTGTGTGCTTGCTGAACTGCATGCTTCATAGAAGGCACTGCTGCAGGTAGGAGCAGGAGAGATTTGTCTGAACTTAAGCTGCCACATTCACTGTGCAATTCCAGGAGAATACACATGAATGATGCCCTCTGGAGGTGTGCAATGGGACGGCCCTGGGAAAATCAGACATGGGTGCGCAGTGTTCAGCCTGTAATGCAGGCTGAGGAGTATGGGCAGCAGTGGAGTCGCCTGCTCTCCCCATATATGGCAGCACAAAGATGCCTACTGGTTCTCATGGGCCAAGTAAGCACTGGATGGGGGCACCAGCTGCATCAGAGCCTTCAGAAAAAGCCCTTCCCCAAGAAGTCCATCTACTTGAGGAAAAACATTCAGGATACACTCAAGGCAGAAGCTGAGGGGCTTGGGATGTCATAAGAGGCCAGCCAGGGAGAGCATCATCTGTGTCTGCAGGGGAAAGTCTCGGGGTCTTCACAGGGTGGCCAAGAACTCACAAAATCTGGACACCTGCAAGACAGATGCTATTTCATGACTAGAAAGAACCATAAGAAGCACCAGTTAGGTAAACCACCCTTGCCTTCCTGTCACCTTCTCTCTGCCACTTGACTCTGGTGGAGCCAGAAGCAGCAAAGCCAGCAGGAAAGGAATCTGGAAGAGGACAAAAACGAACAGCCACAGCCTCCGCCTTCCCTTTCCCACGGCTGATCTGTGGCGTCTCGGGCCAGGCCTGGCCTACAGGGAAGGGAGAGCTTTGTGGTTTTGGTTTTTTGTTGTTGTTTTTTGAGATGAAGTCTCCCTCTGTCACCCAGGCTGGAGTGCAATGGCGCGATCCCAGCTCAATGTAACCTCTGCCTCCCAGGTTCAAGCCACTATCCTGCCTCAGCCTCCTGAGTAGCTGGGATTGCAGGTGCCCATCACCATGCCTAGCCAATTTTTTCTGTTTTTAGTAGAGACGGGGTTTCACCATGTTGGCCAGGCTGGTCTTGAACGCCTGACCTCAGGAGATGCACCTGCCTCACCCTCCCAGAGTGCTGGGATTACAGGTTTTCTTCTTTGGTTTTGTTTTAGACAGTGACTGGCTCTGTCACCCAGGCTGAGGTGCAGTGGCTCCATCTGTGCTCACTGCAAACTCTTCTTCACGGTTCAAGCAATTCTTGTGCCTCAACCTCCCGAGTAGCTGGGGCTACAGGCATGCACCACCATGCCCAGCTAGTCTTTGTATTTTTAGTAGAGACAGTATTTCACCAGGCTAGTCTCAAACTCCTGGGCTCAAGTGATAGCCCACCTCGGCCTCCCAAAGTGCTGGGATGGACAGGCACGAGCCACCTCACCCGGGAGAAAGGAGAGCTTTGAATTGGATGACAGGTTGATGTTTTGGTTCATAAAAAACTGGACTTTTGAATATCTGAAAATAAAAAGTAAAGTTTTTATTTCTATTTTACTTGATTTGATTTTTAAAGTGCCTGGAAAAGCTGTGAGGTATTTCTGGGATCATCCAGGGTTGGCCTTACAGGGCAAGTATCAAGGTGGGAGTTTAGGATAAACAAAGCTATTTATGGTTTGTATTCTCAACAAGGCCTGCCAATGTAATAACCAGCCACCCCTTCTCATTATGGATTCATATATCCATGAATATATATATTTCCAGCACTACCCTCTAAATTCCAGACTCCTGTCTCCAACTGCCCAGTTGACATTTCCACTCAGACATTAACAGGCTTCTCAAATCCCACAGAGCTGGAACAGCATAGTTGATTTTAAAATAACAAAAACCTTCCGTTCTTATCTATCTCAACAAATGCTACCACCATCCTCCCAATTTGCTCAATCCACAAGCCTAGGAATCATTTATAATTCTTTTCCTTATCATCTTCAACACGTATTTCATCAGCAAATGCTGTGGATTCCATCTCCAAACTAGAAATCAAACCCATCCACCCGCTCTATCTCAACACAGCTACTCTGCTTGTTCAAGCCGCCATGATTCCTTCCTGGACTTCAATACCTCCCAGCTAGCATGCCTGATTCCATTCTTCTTCGCCTCTCCCTCTTCCTCCTCCTCCTTCTCCTCTTTCTTCTTTTTTATGGACAGAGTCTTGCTCTGTTCACCCAGGCTATTGTGCAGTGGTGCAATCACAGCTCACTGTAACTTTGAACTCCTGGGCTCAAGTGCGCCTCCTACCTTAGTCTCCCAAGCAGCTGGGACTAAAAGTGTGCACCACCATACTTGGCTAATTAAAAAAAAAATTTTGGAGACAGGGTCTCACTGTGTTGCTCAGGCTGGTCACTAACTCCTGGCCTCAAGCGATTCTCCCACCTCAACCTCCCAAGTAGGTGAAGTTACAAGTGTGAACCACTGTGCCTAGCCCTGTTTCCATTCTCAGCCACCCTTTCCCTACATCATTCTCTCAGCATCCATGACCATGCCATGTTGTGGCAAGAGTACCAATTTTGCTTAGGGAAACCACTACAGCCCACTCTCAGCCCTTAAGTTGGGCTTTAGTGGGCTTCTCTCTTGGGCTCCATGAGTGAAGCACACAACCCAGCCTAAGCCAATCAGCACATTCAATCCCCCCAGTCACCACCACGATCATTAAAGGATGAGTATCTGACTCTAGACAGGCCAAGCAGGACTAAGAAAATGTCATTGCAAGACTTTTGTTTCAGCCTTAGGGAACTGAGCTTTCGCCCTCCTGAAGGATGCAAATCTGGAAGAAAGAGGAGGGTCTGCAACCTTTGGCAGCCAACTTAGGATTTCCAGGTTGGAACTTGCCTGAGAATAAAGCAATGCAAAGACGACGAATCAAGAAGTGAAGAACTATACAGTTCTGGATGCATGACCTGAGCCCTAGATTGAGCTTTGCCTGGACTGTTCAATAATTCTCTTTTGGGCTGGATCCCATTTGGGCTGATTTCTTGGGTACAATGTATCTAGTGCAATGTATCAAGCAACAGATACGTTGGCTGATCCAATGACTATGCCTACGTCCATGACGCTCGGGCCTCAAGCAATCCAAACATACAAACGTCCTCATAGGGCTACATGGGCAAAGGACCAGGAGATTCTGACTGCTCTTTAAAGTACCAATTCCAGCAGCAAAGTATTGCCTTTAGGATCAATTCCAGACTTGAATATTGCCAGCTTTCTCTTTCCTCACCTAAATTTAATTTAACTTCAAGGGCATGGTCCAAATCTTCCCCTCTCAGGTATTCTAACAATGTTGCTTTCTAGCCTTAGAAAATACTGAAATGAAGACATCTATGATGCTATATAGGTTAAGAATTTCTCATTGTGCATTCATGAATATTCTAAATCAGAATACTCTAATTGTCTTCAATGTATTTCTTATCTGTGTTTCCTCATCTATTTGTTCTTATACTGGAAACTCTGAAAGACAGAAAACAAGGTTTTATGACCCTCTTCATGAGACACCTTGAGCCAGACAAGTAGTTAAGTACCTATAGATGACAAATACAGCCGTGACAAGGGTGATAGTAGCCTTGTTCCATGTGTCATTAGCAAGGTTATTGTTCTGACCATTCAGTGGAGATAATTTCCCCTAAATTAATAAAATCGACTTTGTTCTGCCACCCTTGTGGGAAGGGATTAGAAACAGCCTTCGCTGAACAACTTGGAATTCTTCCTAGTTCCCAGATATGAATAGCCACATTGGGCATCTGAAAGCTTGGGCTCTTCCTCATCATTTACAAAATTTTTATTGGCTCTTCAGTAGTAAACCCAAACATTTTAAATATCCTTGAGATTATGGCTCACACCTGTAATATCAGCACTTTGAGAGACCAAGGTGGGCAGATTATTTGAGGTCAGGAGTTCGAGACCAGCCTGGCCAACATGGTGAAGCCTTGTCTCTACTAAAAATACAAAAATAAGCAAGGCATGGTGATGTGCACCTGTAGTCCCAGTTACCCAAGAGGCTGAGGCAGGAGAATTGCTTGAACCTGGGAGGCAGAGGTTGCAGTGAGCCGGGATCCCGCCATTGCACTACAGCCTGGGTGACAGAGCTAGACTCCACCTCAAATAAATAAATAAATTTCCTTGAGATCTACATGAGACCAAAATCTAAAGGGAATCCATTGATAGGAGAAACCTCCACTAGTATTAGAAACATAGTTAAAATCCTTCGTTAGCTCCCAACTATGGACTGTGAGCTCATCCATTCAGCAAGCTCCTCTTGGGATCACATCACAGGCTTTATTAAAATATCCTATCGCTGAGTTCCAGAGTCTTAACTACAATAGCACTTGTGCTCTCTGGGGGGGTCTAATTAAAGTAACAAGTTGTTGATCCTCAGCACTTAACTCACCATGCTACCAGCTCCTTCTCTGGGCCTGCTGGGCAACCATCCCCCTGCCCCGGTCTGGTCCAGTCCACGCACCTGGGCTATACCCAGAGGAAGTTATTCCAGGTGCTGGTAGAATCTTGCTCAGGAACCCTAATGTTAGATTCGGAGGGTATTTTATGTAACTCTTCATACTCAGGCCCTGTTTGGCTTCTGAGACCTCACTTGACTGGACATAAGGTAAATGCATGTTCTCAGATTTGGGGAAACCGTGCAGCATGTTGGAACTGGAGTAGACCTTGATGCCCCACGGAGCAAAGCCTGAATCCTAGTTCTACCATTTCCTAACTGTATGACCTTG
Source organism: Cacajao melanocephalus (assembly GCA_963573385.1). Taxonomy (NCBI): domain Eukaryota; kingdom Metazoa; phylum Chordata; class Mammalia; order Primates; family Pitheciidae; genus Cacajao; species Cacajao melanocephalus. Next base: position 21,810 of record CAUYLG010038503.1, read on the forward strand.
GACAAGCTATTTACCGTGTCTGAGCCCCACATATGAAACAAGGATAATAATGATGATGAATGAATGCTTATCTTGTAGAATTGTTATCATTTAAAATAAGTGTTTCTGAAGTGGATAGGACACTTGATAAATGCGTGTTGCTGCTACCACTGTAACTTCATTGTTCACTTTATTACCATCATTAGGTACACACACCAATCCTAATCTTTCTTGGTATGAGTCCTATCTCCCATGCTGCAGCTGTTTCTCTTTCCTCCTACTCTGTTCTGATGTCTGCCAGAGTTGCACTGCAATGAATTTATGCGGCAGGCCAGAAAGGGAGAGAAGATGCATAGACATGAGGCATCAGAGAATTTCTCTCCATCCTGCTGTTATTGTCTACACAGCTTGAACCCACTGGCTCTGCATCCATCTTCTGATTCTTCTCTCTTAGACCTGCACATCTGGGCCTCTGAGTGCTAGTGTCCAGGGACCAACATCAATGCCTAAAACTAGAGGCTTAACATTAGTAGTGAACTCCAAATGGGACCATTACATTTGCCAAAGGATAGTACCAATATAGTATTGTACAAATACCTTCTATCAAATCAAGACATTGTCAATTACAAAACACATCATTGTTTTATGTACCTCTTAAAAATTTAAACTGCCAATTAAATTATGACATATTGCTAGTAAGACATATTCTGATTTCAAAAGGATAAATAATTTGAAAATGCATCTAAGAATTAATGTAGTACAAATAGACCATTTCTCTCAGAGAAACACAAAAAGTACAAAATATGGCTCTTGTTCCAATTTCTTAGAGTCCTTCACAGAACCTGGCAGGTAGTAAATAAATTTTTGTAAATGAATAAATATATGCATGAATAAAAAGATTTCCTATCAGCCACATTATAATGAGGTTCTATCATTTAAAAAGGAAAGTTGTCACAATAGAAAAATCGGGCAAAAAAACTGAAGTCAAATATTCATCATTTCACATTTAAAATTCACTTAAAAAAATAAACTTCACTTCATATTGCTGCCACTAGGTTGGAGACCTAGATCCATTAATAGATTCCAAAAGTTTAGTGTCTACTTAATAGCCAGTTTCAAAGTAGATGCTATTTTTAAGTGCAGTATCTGGGAGGGACCATAAAACGTAAGGTGCGTATTCAGAAACATCTGGCAGAATTCTCAGGGCACAGTTTTGGTTCCTATTAGCTAGGAGACAGCATTGGCATTTTTGATAACAGAATACAGATCCCTTTAACAGTAATTTCTCCTTTCATTTGTACCCTAAATTCGCTATCAACTTCCAGCCGTTTCCTGGCACTTAACCAATCCTGGTGATAATGGGGATGAAGGCCAATGAGTCACGATCCCTAAAGAATTTTCCTTTAAAAGAATTCAGCCTCCACTTCCTGCCCAGAGCAGCTCCCAAGAGTTGTTTTGCCCTGTTCATTGCAGTCAGCATTGGCGCATTTCATCCCAGGTACTACAGAGATAGACATTATATAAAATAGATAAATAAAGAAAAAAGATGAAAGAGCTATGCATGAAAATGAATGGATGTGAGAGATTCAGACTTAGACGTTTCTCTGGGGAAATTTCCAGTGGGCCACCCTTCTCTTAGTTTTGCAGTGGGAATACCAAATCTCAAACCTGTTCGTTATGCCTTCATCTGCTCTTTGCTTAAAGGTATGCCCAGGAGAATCCTTTCAGTGTAAAGACAGAATTGCATCTACAGCCACCAACCATAAGATCTTTTTAGGTAGAAAATAAGGGATTGAAACAGAGGAATACTGGTATGTAAGTATCCTAAACATAAGGAAATTGAAAAGGAAATATCTACTTTATGTAGAAAAATGAGTTACTCAAATGACTTTTCACAGAATATTGTTGGCCAGTTTCCGAGGACACAATACCCTGTACAAGTCAAAAGCAATAATGCCCATTTTTCAGTGAAACCTCTGCACCTCTCTGGCATGACAGTGCAAACAGAAATTGTATGGCTATTTATCCTTGAGTATACTTAAAGACAAAAATTAAAGGAATTAACTGCAGCGTGGACTACCTCTGTTCTTTCACAGTGAATAATCTGTAAAATGCTTCCCCTCCTCATCCATCACCTACTGGAACTGCAATAATTACCTTCTTTCCCCTACCATACAATCACCATTCTCTACTATGCCATGCCTCAGAGATGCCCCACCTCTCCTACTTGTAATTTGAGAGAAATTATTGACTCCGCTATGCTGGTGGCTAGTGGGTCCTCACTCCTCTCACTGACTGTTTAAACCTTCCTTTTTCACTCCTCCAGTGGCCCCCTAGCCCAGATTTGTCATGGTGACCACTCACAAGTTCATTGTCTCTCATCCAGATTGCCACAGTTTCTCCCTAAGAGTATTTGCCTTGCAGTTATTCATCCCTCTGATTTAAATTATGTATGCCCAGCTAGTGTAGCCTTCCATGACTCCTGATCATCTATGGAAATAAATCCATGTTCAACCTGGCATGTAAGGTATCCATAAGACCCCAACCTTCCTTTCCACCTTCATGCCCCCAACATCACCACCAAATACCTGGAGACTCACTCTTCTCCAAACAGGTGCCTCAGTCTCCCTCCCTGTTGTCATGATGATGCCCTTCCCTCTGCTGAACACCCTCCATCACTGCCTTTTGCATGATCCTATCTTTTAAAGTCCATCTGAAGTGACACATCTTCTAGGAAGCCTTCTCTGATCCCCAAAGCTGGCTATGAACTCTTCCTCCCTGTAAGCGCTGAATACATATCACTGCATCTCTGTTACAATCCTGATCCCATTCTGCCTCCCATTTCATATTTTGATTTCTTTATACTTTGGTTTCTTCATACTTTGGTTTAACACTCCCTAAGACACTTTAATTTCTTTAATATCTGCAGAAGCATCATATAGTATCTGGCAAATACTTGTTGAAGTGAATTGAATTTGAGGAGAGCTTACCCTTGGGTTCCAGAGTGGCCGCTCACTCAGCTGACCACTGGCAGAGCTGATATCAGATGGCTTATCTAAAAGCTGCTCCACATGGCAGAGATTGGACTTGTCAGGCCTACATCTCACCTTCTCATTGCTGTGCCATTCTCTCCCTGCTTTGCTCCAAATCTATTAAGAGTAAGGACTGCATCATATTTTCATCTCCTCTATCACAGGGGCTTAAACACAGTAAGTATCTAATAAATGTAGCTGACTCACATTTATTCAGTTTTATCATGTCACAGTTAGAAAGCTGTAACAGTGCCTTGGGTATTTCCAAAACTGTAGCACATGAACCACAGTTGTTACACAAGACAGCATTAGGTAATGCACAGACACAACCTTTTTTTAATGGCCACTGGCTTAATTTAATGTGCATTTGAAAAAATAGAGCTATCACAGAATACTTAACGATTTCATAGGTACTAGTGCTTGGGGTAAGGCTACATTTATTTAAGTTTTAAGGGGTTAAATGTAAAGGAAAACATTAAGTAAACAATGATTAAGTTTTATTGCATAGCATAGCACAAAGCTAAATTTAAGTTTTTAAAAGTGAAATCAACTTACAGAAAAATATTAAGTATATAGTGATACAGCTGATATCTAAACACGGCCACCAAAAAATTAAAAAGTGAAGATAGCATAGGAAAGGCTGAGGTTTAAGAAACTTGCCCTAACTGGTATGTCCAGTTTGAATCTGGTTTTGCTCCCGAATGCACCCACTGCAATATTTATCCCTCACAAATACTCCTCCATGTAACATCAGCTCTCAGAAACCCCCAAATAGCTCCCGGCCAGCCTAATTTCACTTCTTCTACCGATAGTTCTCATTTCCCTAATTCTCTTTGCCAAATTCCCCTCTGATTCCTCCCCTGTGGGTCTCAGCCTTTTCTATCCCTTGGGCAAAACTTGCAAATAGGCACCATCTTACCAGTGTTTAAAACCATCTTCCTCCCCTTTCTTCTCCACCAATCCACATGCATTACCTTCCCCAGGTAATGAAAGTTCAAAATCACCCACTTCTACTTCTCATTCTTACTCATCTTATGCCACACGTTCTTCATCAATCACATTAACTGTTTTTTCCTGTGCCTTGGCATTTATTCACATGTATGTTTTATCACTCCAATGACACTGTGAACTCAGCAAGGGCAAAGACTATGTCCTTGATGTGGTGTAAGGTCTCAATCAGCCTACAAGAGTGCTAAGCATATACCACAAGCACTAAACATATGCTCACAATAGAAGAAACTAAAAGCCAACATGTCCAGAAAACATCTGAACACTGGATGCTCTACTAGCCGGCCAAACATGAAACTTGGTTGAGGAAGCACCTGCTCACTACATAATTCAAGTGGGGTTCTTACGCACTCATCAGGAAGACTGAGTTTTAACAGCTTTCCTGGACAATGAACCTGGCTCATCATAAGAATGCATCTTTAAGATATTTTAATAAGGCAATTGTTCAATCTGGATTCATCCCTAATACTTCTTTTAAAAAACCCACCTATGCTTTCAAATGAATTGAATGAATGGAGTTCAGACTTCCAAAATACATAAGGTTTTGGACTGAATGTTACTTTTATTTATCACACATTTTAAATAAATAAGAAATCATGTATCCTATATTAGACTTCCTTTTCTCAATCTGTTAAGGGGTTTTCTCTCCTCATCTGAGCAAATATAGACCAGTAGTTACAAATATGGATTCAGTCAGACCTAAGTTAGACTCTCAACTCTACTATTCCCTAGCTCCAAGACCTTGTGAAAATGTATTTACTCACATAGCAAGCATTAACTGAAAGCTACCATGTGCCAGGCACTTTGACTGACCTCCCTAAGTCTCAGTATTCTGAGAATGGGAATAACATTCCCTGACAGTAAAGACATTGTCAGGACATTTAATTTGTCAGGATTAAATATGATAATGTACACAAAATGCCGGCACTCTTCAAGGTTCATAGAAACAATAAATGTTAGTCCTCACTGTCATTATCACCATCATCATCATCATCATCATCATCATCTTGAGTTGTTGTAGAGCCTTTAGTGCTGCTAATCAAGCTCTCCTTCTTTTTTTCCACCCCTTGACTTCATGGAGATATCATTGTAGTGTTTTTAAAATTTTGAAATTTGATTTATACATTTTTTAGTTTTAGTTTACTAAACAAATGGAAAATTTTTTCAAGGAATTAGAGGCATAATGCAGAGAATCCGAACAGCATGCTACAACAGAGTGTGCCCAGCAGGAGTGGGTGGTTAGAGGAAGCTTCTTGGGGGACATGACATTTGGACTGAGATTTCAGAGGCGAGGAGGAGCTAAGCCTATGAAAACCGGGCAGAAGACAATTCTAGGAGGAAAAAAAAAACAGGTCCTACAAAGGCCCTCGGATCAGAAGAAGCTTGTTTTATTCAAGGCAGAAAGAAGTGTAGCATAGGTCAGAGGAAGACGGCTCAAGACCAGCCTTGGAAAGGAGGTCAGCACAGCCAGCACTCAGGGTGCTGCAGGCCAGCATCAGAAAGCAGATTTTATGCCAAGTGAAAAGAGGCACCAATAGAGATTATTAAGCTGAGGGTCAAGAGAAATCAGATTCATATTTTTAAAAGATCATTGCAGCTGCTCCACAGAGGATCAATTATTGGGAGCAAGGGTAGAAGAAAGGGGGCCAATAAAAAGGTTATGCCAGCTATCCACATAAGGAGATGCATGGAATGAGGGTGGCAGGAGCAGAAATGGAGAGAAACAGATTCTGGATGTGTTCTAGATATTGTAGCAGGCAGGACTTGCTGCTGAATGGGGTACAAAATGGCAGGGGTGGGAAAGAGAGGACTCATGTAACATCCCCGGACTTTAAGCAACTGTACAGACAGATGGCAGTGCCCATCAATGAGATGGGCAACTCATTCAAGGAGATGAGAAACTCTTGAGAGAAGCAAGTTTAGGAGGGAAAGTCTACAGTTCAGTTTTAGGCTTCGTAGTTGGAGAGGACCACAAGACACATGATGAAATGTCAACGAGGCAGTTGGATGTGCAAGACTAGAAACACACACCTAGAAGTGACAGCATATACATGATACAAAGGGGCTGCTGAGATCACTCAGGAGAACCCACAGATCAAGATGAGAAGGATCTCAGGTCTAACCACTTGGACATTCAACCAATTAGAGGTAGAGCAATGGGGAAGGAGTAAACAGGAAACAGGAGTGTCCAGAAAAGCTAAAAGAAAACCCACAGGGGCCAGGTGCAGGGGCTCACGCCTGTAATCCCAGCACTTTGGGAGGCTGAGTCAGGTGGATCACCTGAGGTCAGGAGTTCAAGTCCAGCCTGGGCAACATAGTGAAACCTTGTCTCTACGAAAAATACAAAAATTAGCTGGGCATGGTGGCTAACCCCCTTAATCCCACCTACTTGGGAAGCTGAGGCAGGGGAATCACTTGAACCTGAGAGGTGGAGGTTGCAGTGAGTTGAGATCATGCCACTGCACTCCACCCTGGATGACAGAGAGAGACTCTGTCTCAAATAAATAAATAAATAAATAAATAAATAAATAAACCCCAGAGGAAATGATGTCACAAAGCATGTGATGGAAGTGCAGTGCTTCAAGAAGGATAGAGTGGCTGTCTGTCAAAACTGCTGGGAAGGGTCAGGGAAAATACGGCAGACACTGCCTGGCACTTTCACCTTAGGCCCTCCCTCTTCCTTGCTAACAGATCCAATTTTGGTTAAATGACAACATTTCACAGAAGATGGGTCCCACTCACAGACTCAGGGGATGAATCTTAATTGGTCCAAGCTGATAAGGATAATACCATTCCCCTTTGCCAGGGATGAGTTTAGAGGGTGATACGTAAGAAATGTGCATGAGCTTGCAGAGAAAGAAAAACATAGAGGCCATTTCACTCCCTTCCCTGCTTTTAGACAATATAATATCTGCCTATGTGATCAAGCGAGGCAGGGCAGGAAACTGCAATCTGGGTCCTTGAAGGTGTTATGAAACAGCCAAGCCAAGCCTGGAACACCCTTGTTCAGTGAGAACATAACTCTCCTCACAGTCAACGTCCATATTGTGTAAGCCACTTGTATCAGGACATTCTGCAACATGCAGCTGAAAGCATCCTAATTGATACTTAAGATAAAAGGACAGAAAGGTGATGCAATGTCCATAAGTGATCTCCAAAGGAGCAGCTCCTGAAAAGTGGTGGTGGCTTAGAAAGAATGTGAGGGGAGGAAGTAGGGAACGGTGACTTCAAACAACTCTTTCCAGCAATTTTGCTGTGAAAGGCCTAAAGGAATGAGGAGTGGCTGGAGGCAACGTGGGGTCAAGGGGGATGACACAGAAGCCCATGTGTACACTAGTAGGAATATTCAAGCAGAGAGGGAGAGACTGGTTGTCCAGGAGAAGAGAGGATGCCTCAAAGAGCAAAGAGGTCCCCAGCATAAGCAGAAGAGATGACCTTAGATAGGAAAAGACACCCTTCATCCAGAGAGGAATCAAGGCAGGACTGGTGGGTGCAGATGCAGGTAACCTAGCAGACTTGATCTGGGGAACACGGTTGTTTCCACCAATTGCTTCTTTTTTTAAAAAATGATGTATGAGGTGTTCAAAATGTAAAATATTTCTTAAGATCTATCTAAAAAAAAACTCCAATGAGAAGTTCTTCCTGAATTGCACACTCAAGTCCCTCCTTCACGCTTTCACAGCACTCTCTTCTGGAGTGGGTGTTCTGTCTTGTGCTATAGTTTGAGTTCCTTGTGCCACCAGAATGAACACTCTGTAAGGACAGGGACCATCTCATTGGCATCTCAGCATCAATCAAAGAGCCTGGAACACATGTTTAATAAATGTATTGAGTTGCATTTTGGTAGGGTGAGAAGGGAGATCACTTGAAAACAGGAGTTGGAGACCAGTCTGGGCAACACAGTGAGGCCGTCTCTACAAAAAATAAGTGAATACATACATTTGCCAGGTGTGGTGGCATGTACCTGTAGTCCTAGCTATTCAGGAGGCTGAGGCAAGAGGATCACTTGAGCCCAGGAGTTTGAGGCTGCAATGAGCTAGGATCACACCACTGCACTCCAGCCTGGGTGACTGAGCAAGACCCTAGCTCTCAAAAATAAAATGAAATAAAAATACTGAATTGAAGTAGAGTCTTACTGTAAAGAGGTAAGAAAGACAACTGACCCTTATTATTCACAGATACATATTTGCAAATTCTCCTACTTGCTAAAATATATTTGCAACCCCAAAATCAAATCAATATTCATGGTGTTCTAAAGTCATTCACTGTCACGCACAGAGCAGTGAAAAAAGTTTGCATCACCTGATACACATGTCCCCAGCTGAGGTTGAACAAGGCAGTGCTCTGCCTTCTTGTTCCAGTTCTTAATGCTGTAAGCAAGTGTCTGCCTTGTGATCTCATTAGTGCCATGTTTTGCACATTTTGTGCTTTTTTGATGGTGACTGCACTGTTTAAAATCACCCCCAAGTGCAATGCTGAAGTGCTACCCAGTGTTCCTAAGTGCAAGGCATGAGATGCCTTACAGAGAAAATGTGTGTGTTAGATAACAAACTTTGTTTAGAAATGAGTCACAGTGCTGTGGCTGTGAGTTCAATGCTAACAAATCAACAATATATACGAAATAAGATGTCTTTAAACAGAAACACACATAAAACAAGGTTACATATTTAGTTGATGAAAATGTTGTGACTTGACTGGGCATGGTGGCTCATACCTGTAATCCCAGCACTTTGGGAGGCCGAGGCGGGAGGATCATCTGAGGTCAGGAGTTCGAGACCAGCCTAGCCAATGTGGTAAAACCACATCTCTAACAAAAAATACAAAAATTAGCCGGACATGTAGTGCATGCCTGTAGTCCCAGCTACTTGGTAGGCTGAGGTGGGAGAACCCGGGAGGTGGAGGTTGCAGTGAGGCCAGATTGTGCCACTGTACTCCCACCTGGGCAATAGAGCAAGACCCTATCTCAAAAAAATAAAAAATAAATAAAAAACGTTGTGATCAGAGATTCACAGGAACTTAACCCTATATTTCCCCTAAAAGCAATGGTTCACTATTTGCTAATTCAGGATTTGCAGTAACTTTATAAAACATAAGAATTACTGTAAATTATGAGAATCAACTGTACTTGATTCTGCCCTCTTCTGAGAAGGAAAATTATGGAAACAAAATGGTTTGATGAGACTGAAACACGCCTCATCAAGCTTTAACCTCTCTTTTCATGCTGCATGGATCACTCACCAGCACCAGGATTTGTTCTGAAGACGTCTTGGAGAGAAAACTGCCAATCAGCTGTGGATTGTGTCCCCTGAGAGCCATTAGTCTGCCTGAGAAGTTGAGCATCCCCTCACTCCCATCATCAAAGCTAACTGATTGGGGCAGAAGGCAGAGAGACAAGAAAAGGGGAAAGCTTTACCATATGTCTTCATTTGGGTTTCCCCAGAAGCTGATCCTACAATTACAATTTGAGCACAAGTGGTTTGTTTGGGAAGTGAAGAAATCGCCAGTAGGGAATTGGAGAAAAGAGAAAGGGCTGGGAAGGCAGCCAAGAAAACCAATAAAAGGTGCAGTATCAAACTAGCTACTGCTGTCGCCCAGTGGAATTTTTCCTACAGGGGAAAATGGGATCCCATGCAAACCATATTCCTGAGTTATCCTACCCAAGGCTGAGGGAACTCTGGGGTGTTTACGCACCATTTTCCATCAGTTATGGGTTCAGAGCTCCTCCTGGGGTCCTCTAATTCCCCAACACTTCCTCTTTTCTATGGGAGCAGCAAAGTAGGCTTAGTCAAGAAAAAGGCAAAAAAATGCCAAGTTGGCAGTCAGAAGTGAGCCAGCATGTGCTGAAGTGGTGCAAGCAAGAGGAGAGGGACAGGCCTGGAACATCTGCTACCTCATAACGGGCTGCTGCTAAAGTCTTACATAAACCAAGAGCAGGAACAGGGCCACTTCCACGAGAAATCCACGGCAGACAAAATTCCTATGCAACAAGCACATATCTGCTACCAGATAATTGTACTTTCAGCCAATTATCTGATTCAGGGGCCAATTTCCACTAGTTTTAAGTCAAAGTAAGGTTTCACGGTGTCTATATAGGTTGTTTTCCTCCTTCTTTGGTAGAAGCAAGATGGAAAGCTCATTTGCATTTTAATGATAAAATGGGACCTTTTCCCTAGAATAGCATGTGAGAGAACAGAGCAGGACAAAGTAATTTTGGGGAAATGTGGGGGAAGATTAGTACTTCATAGGATGTGCTCTGTCATCATGATAGTTCGTTCCCTGACGATCAAGTGAAGACACACACCCCTGCCCAAGAGCCCGCTGGTACCAGGCCTTTCCCTTCCATGAATACCTGTCCCCACCATCTCCACTGCTATCACAGCAACTGAGGAAGGGATACTCCACCTCATGTCTCCAGAGAAGCACTGGGGCGGGGGTGGGGGCACGCCACCTTAGACACCATAGTGTTTCTTTACAATCTAGTATTGAAGACAAGACAAAAAGGATGACATTTCCTCCATCATGTTGAGTGACTGGTTGCTGGGTTTCCAACCTAGAAAGTATATTTCTCCCATCACTTTCATTTCTGTAACTTTCCAAGTTCATATCATAACCCTTAGGAAACTGCACAAAAGAATTACGCTGCCCAACATTACGTGAGTATACAGACATGAAGCCACATCCTCCTCAAGGTAGATGAAAAATATCAGAGTTCTTACAACCACAGCAATTCCTCAGGATGTCCACACCCAGTGGGACATAACCATCTATACAGAAATGGTGTTCAGTGTGATGCAGAAATCCAACCAGAGATCAGTGAGTGGATGAGAAGCCCAAGGTCTTGCCTTGGAGCCAAGACGGACCTGGGCACAAATCCCAGTTCAAGTGCTTTCAAGTTGGGTGGCCATGAGCAAGTCACATACACACTCTCAGCCTCAGTTTCCTCATCTTCCAAATGGACTAATGCAACTGTCTCAGAAGATTGTCTTCATTCCTCATTCAAAATAGATATGGGTGCAATATGAGTGAACCTTGAAAGCATTATGCTAAGTGAAAGAAGCCAATCACACACACATGAAAAACCTACATGTTGTATGATTCCATTTATGTGAAATGCCCAAAATAAGCAAATCCATAGAGACAGGAAGTAGACTCATGGTTGCCAGGGGCTGAGAGAGATAAAATGGGGAGTGACTGCTAATGGATATAGAGTTTCTTTTTGGAGTCATGAAAATTTTCTACAATTAGATAGTGATGATGATTGCACAACTCTGTGAATATACTAAAAACTACTGAATTGTACATTTTAAATAGGTAATTTTATGGTATGTAAATTATATCTTAATAAAGCTCTTATTTTTTAAAAATAGATATGGAGTCCTTGCTACATGCAGATCCTTTGGAAGTCATGAGCATCCAGGACGGTTGGCTAAACATTAGGATATTAACCGGAAGAACAAGCAAAGCGACTCAGGCTACTGTGAAGAATAAATTATATCCTACATGTTAAGCACTGAGTACTGTGCCTGAGCCACTGAAGACCCTCAGCAAATGAGCGTTATCAGTAGCAACATCACTGACGTTTATTAGGTGCCTCCTGTGTGCCAGGCACTGTGCTCTGCTCTTTGGGTGCATGGTCTCATTTAACCACACCTACCCTAGGGAGTAAGTACTTTTATCATTTCCAGTTCTCAAGTGGGGAAACAGGCACAGTGAGGTAAGTTAGTGCCTAAGATTGGCAGCTTGGGAGTGGCAGAGCTGGTGGGGCATAGCTGAGCTCTTGCACATTTTCTCATCATACACTTCATCTCTAGCAGCAGCCATGGGAGTATGGCCACTGTTAACAATCATCAGCACCCCAGTCAAGGGTGTTCCCTTGATCACTAGGACGAGTTTAAAGCAGAGAAGAAACCTCTGATAGACACTGGAAGGATGAGTCCTGGCAGTGGAAGTGTGACCTCATCCAACCTGCCTGAAACTCCAGGTAAGATTCTCACTACCCCTGGATTCTTAATGGACACCACAGTCAGTCCAACCATCTGCTGCTTCCTTAAGCCCTTGTGACCCAGACTGACATCCTTGGTTCTCTGTTGGCCTCAGTCTGCCCCAGCAGCCCAGATGAGGCCAAGAGACTACAAGGCATATAACAGACAGAAGTCCTAATTTCCTCCTATTCAGAAGACATGTAAATTTAGACACTTTGGAAATCATGTGTAGCAAAAAGTTGCTATATGCTAGAGTGTGTGTGTGTGTGCGTGTGTGTGTGCATGCATGCGTGCACATGTATGCAGGCACATGCACACTTGCGTGCACGCATGCACTGTGTACTCAAAAACCGCACATTTCAGGCTCTTACAATTCCTTGGAGATTAATTTACATGCCATCAACATGGAAGAGACTCAAACTACAATCTCATCCCAGTGTACATGCACAAGCCAGAGTCCTAATTAACACAGATTCTTCACAAAATCTAATTACAAACGAGGCAGCTCTGAGGCCTTCTTTGAAATCACTGAATTTTCTAACAGAACGTCACCACCTTCGGCAGCATCAGCACTCATTCCATACTAAATTACCATATTAAACATTTTTGCAGAGCAATGGAATATCAGAATGGCCTCATTTTCATCCTTATTAACATATTTTTGGAACCTCTTTATTTGTCAAATGTGTGCCTGAAACAGATTTCTAAAACGCAAAAGTTTACCTGAGTGTAAGAGATGCTAAGCCTTGGCTAAATGGTTAGTTTCATGAAGGCAGAGACTTCGTCTTGCTTGTTGCTATACCTCAAGTGGCTACAACCATGCCTGGCACAAAGAAGACACTGGGCAAATATTCACTGAAGAAATGGACAGATGTATTCTCCAAGAGGCTGAGTATACACTCACATCTGTACTTGCTGCAGACATAGAGAATTTAATTTTAAATCTCACAAATGATATGCTCAGACTTCAGTAGAGCCTACTGCTCTTCATCAATTCTTCTTCCCAAAGGAGGAAGAATAGAAAAAAGGCTCCAGCAGGCAGGACACGGTGGCTCACGCTATAATCCCAGCACTTTGGGAAGCCAAAGTAGGCAGATTGCTTGAGCCCAGGAGTTCGAGACCAGCCAGCGCAACATGGCAAAACCCCATCTCTACAAAAAATCCATAAATTAGCCAACCGTGGGGGCATGTGCCTATAGTCCCAGCTACTCAGGAGGCTGAGGTGGGAGGATTGATCGACCCCAGGAGGTCAAGGCTGCAGTGAGCTGTGATTGTACCACTGCACTCCAGCCTGGGCGACAGATCAAGATTTTGTCTCGAAAAAATAAAAAACTAAAATTAAAAATTAATAAAAGGTCCCAATACCCATTTGCATTGCCATAAGGGTCACTGTTGAATAATGGAGGGTAGCATTAGAAGTTCAAAGATGTGTTTTGTCCCCTCTTTGCTGTCTGGGCATGCACAAGTCACTTGACCAATCTAGATTCAGAGTTGCCCTAAGAAGCCTCAATGGGCTTGGATATCTCAAAAGTTCCTTCCAATTTATGAAGTGAGTTTAACATGAGCAGGGCAACCTCTGAACAACATTTGCGCAAATGAAAAGTTGCTTTCAGTGACCTTCCTGGCACTCCCGCCCTCCAGAGCCGTCAGTCTGCTCCCTTCCCAGTTGACACCAGCCTATCAATACCTACCAGTCCCTGGTTCTGTTCTCTCTTGGCCCAGTTCTCTCATAGAAGCTATTAATTTGGCTGTACCCATGGGTAATTGAGAATTAGTTTGTTACCCTGAGGAACTACATTTGCATTTTAACAAGATGTGTTTTGGAGATGACACTTTAATCCATATCTCTATCAATGCATTTATCGTGGTGTATCAATTACTTGATGATGCACCTCTCTCAGAGGCCAGACGGTGACTTCTTTGGGTCCACAACCTCAGGACTTTTTTATCTTTCTGTGTCAAATTCCTAGCCCCATTTCTGCAGGCACTCACTCACTAAATGTTTATGGAATAACCAGATGGATGACTGACAACAGCCAATGAATAAAGTAACTGTTAAGATTGTAGGCACCCTGGTAGTCATGGGAAGGAATGGTGTGTGTCAGCTGTGGAGAGGGACTTTATCGGGCCATTCAAATCCCACCCCCTGTGGCTGTCTGCTCTGTCTGTCTTTAGTACTGAGGCTGAATGCAGAGATTATTGCCTGATCAGCAGGCATTCACGCTCCTATAGAAACTACGTTCTCACCCTGCCAACCTTGCCAGAGAAAGGGATCGGCACATCAGAAGCTTTCATTGATTCAGGCTTTTGGGAGGCCTTCAAGCTGAGGCCACAAGAACACAACTAGCAGGGGGTCCCATTATAGTCAAAGGAGAAATACCCCGATGTTAACAATACCTCCGGACACACCAGGAACAAAGTGACGGCGGGTACAGAGGGGCAATTTTTATCAGGCTGGTTATGCTGAACTGAGAGACACATGCTTCCAAAAGGCATCTGAAGTATAAGAGAATATGAGCGAGCGAGTCACAGTTTTGTGTTTGTTGATTTATTGACTCTAGATATGCAAATTATCACAGAATCAAGGGTCATGTAACAAAGCCAGGGAAAATATTATTTTAATTAACAGAAATTGAAAATGCCGTAGCCATTTTAAGATATACCTTCCCATTTGCAACCAGAAGTTTGGAATTGGTTGTCCTAAACCAAAGATGTCAAGGAAAGCTTTTTTTCTGTATAAATTTTTTTTAACAGCTTTTATGTAGGATTCCTACAAGAACATACAGATACCCCAGGTGAGGCTAGCACCATTCCTGTCACACAGTAAGTAAACATTTGCTGAAGCAATCATTTGATTTATTAGCGATTTAATAATCTTTTAAAAATCTGATTGTGCCATCCTCCCAATTCAAATCAATCAAGACCTTCCCGTCAGTCTCAGAAAAAAAAAAAGAGCTCCTTAGTAAGACCTACTATGCCCTGCATGACCTGAGCACCCCCTACCCCTCCCCACCCTCATGTGCCGCACCTCACTTTCCAGCCAGTACCAAAACCCACATTTCCTAACCCCAAAAACCAAGGCTGTCATTCCTATGCCTCATTGCCTTTCTCTGCTCATTTAAAACACATCAACCCTGTCTCTACTAAAAATACAAAAATTAGCCAGGCGTGGTGGTGTGTACCTGTATTCCCAGCTACTCAGGAGGCTGAGGCAGGAGAATTGCTTGAACCTGGGAGGCAAAGGTTGCAGTGAGCCGTGATCGCACCAATGAACTCCCGCCTGGGTGACAGAGCAAGACTCCATCTCAAAAAACAAAAAAAAATCTCAAGATCTACCCTAGACTGTGAGTGCAGGAGTGTTACTGGAAGCATTGAGTGCCGTGAGCCACCATTGTTACGCACAGCTATAAATAAGTCTAGAGTATGTATAGTACGTGAGTTAGGACCAATTTTCACAGTAAAAATGGAAAAGTGGAAGAAATTAGGTGCATGCAGCTTAGTCTGGATCATAATGAATCCTTGTGGATCAGGAATTGAAAATGGGGCCACAGGAAATATAGAGTTAGCTGGAAGTTAAAATCACCAATATAGAAACTACCATGAAAGTCAGTGTCTTGTCAGGGTGGTTGGGGGCAGGGATGGGAGAATTTCTGGATGAAAGAATAGAGGGAAAAACCAGAACCAGAAGGGGAGCACAATGGCATCTTGGCATCCTGAGACTTTTTCTACTCTTAGTTACTATGGTTACAGACACCACCCATGCTGGCTCCTGAATGTGACTGGGGCCCCAGGCAGCTCCATTCAACCCACTGTCACCCTGTCCCAGACCCTGTCTTTGCCATTTTGTGCAGTAAGTGACATATTCAACAATGTCCAGCTCCTAATCATTCTCAAGTTCACAGTGCTACTCAAAAGAACCCATATTCACTCGCCTCTGCCCAGAACACAGAAGCTCCAAAACTTCCTTCAGAATATAAAATTGCCTCAGGAATAAGCCAGGCATGTAATGTTTGGAAACACGGGAACCTCTAAGGCATCGGATGCATCCTGCTTCCTGGAAATCATTTTCTCAAGACTGTACAGAAAAAGCAACAAGATTGTCAAAAAAAATGTTTACTCAAAATATGACAAGGAGTGCTAACAGTCCTTCCTCCACCAGCAGCTTCTTGCTGTGTGTTTGCCGTCACCCCCAGGCACACGGTCCCTGCCATCTTGGCTGGATGCCGACTTGCGTTTCAGTCACCATACAGACACATGGCCTGCAGGCACTGCAGGAACACACCAGACACACACCAGACACCCCATTCCCCAGCATTTCTACTGCTCAGCCTGGAGGCCATCCTGTTTTTTCTGGCATTACTCAAGGAAGTTAAGTTGTCAGTCATTGAATCTGTAAAAGAAGGGACATTGCAAAGAAAGGGACTCTGTAAGAGAAGTGGGACCCTGAGTTATCACACTCAACCTCTAGATTCACAGTGAGAAAAAATAGGGTGTATTATGGGGTCATTTTTTTAAATTAATATTTACAGATGTACTCATAGCATGACACCTACACAGGACAGGCTCAATAGACACTTCCGGTATTTGAATAATACAAAAAGTTCGGACTGACAGGTATACTGGGATCTATTATAAGACCATACGTTCATATTATATATAAATCATCATCATGCTCACTGTCTTTCTAGAATAATGTTTCAAGCTGTTGGTAAATGAAAGGGTAAAAATGGAGTTAAATGAATCATCATTCTCTGGTTAAGTAGAAAATGCAGGCTTAAACAAAATTAAACAGATTTCTGAACTACAGGATTATCAGAGAGAGGTGTATAAGGTAGAGATAAGAGTTCAGGCATTAAATCAGACAGACCCAGGTTCAAGTTGTAGCATGACTAGGTAACTCTGGGCAAGTTACTTAAGCTCTATAGGCCTCAGCCTCCTCATTCAGAAAGCAGAGATAATAATTTCACCTATTTCTTTGGATTATAAATAGGATTATATGAGATGGTAACTATAAAGCACTTAGCCTAGCACTTAGTGCCTATTCAATAAATGATAGGAAAAAATGCTTATGGTGATTTTAAAATATGTCCTCAAATTCTTTGACATGCCTCCCTTGCAATGTGAAAGTAATCAATCCCACCCCTCCCCAAATGTGGACTAACTTTAGTGACTGGAATCTAATGAAAAGAACGTGGTGGTAGAAACAATATGTGATATTTGAAGTTAAGTCATAAAAAGTGTTGCCAATTCCACCTTGTTCTCTCTTTAATCACTTGTTCTTGGGGAAGCCAGCCACCATGTCATGGATGAGTGCACATAAGCGTCCCATGGAGAGGCCCACATTGGCAGAAAATGAGGCCTCTCCCCAACAACCAGCAGCAATTTGCAAGTCACATGAGTGCACCATCCTGGAAACAGATCCTCCTGCCCCAATCAAGCCATCAGATGACAGCAGCCCAGACAACATCTGACCACAACTAATGACAGACTCTTAGCCAGACCACCCAACTAAACTATCCCTGAATGATTGATCCACAGAACTTATGAGATAATAAATGTTTATACTGATTTAAGCCACTAAATGTTGGGGTTATTTGTTACAAAATAATATAGTAACATGCTAATATGCATGATGACTCTCTAGGAATGACTGAGCACACATCATCCTGCAAACTGACTTTATCATGACACCACTTTTCTTCTCAGAGTATCTGTTGAGTCTAGCTCATGTCTCATAGAACACACTTTGGGAAATATTGTTCTGGAATTTAACAATTTATGAAGTTTGTTCACATGTCTCATTTGATCATCTCAGCAACTGTGAAGTGATTGTGATTGTGATATTTATTTGACCCAAAAGAAAACTAAGGCTAGGAAAGGTTAAGTGACTTGGTCAAGTTCACACAGTATTATGGTCTGAATGTGTCCCCCCAGAATTCATATGTTGAAATCCTAACCCCCACGGTAATGTTATTAGGAGATAGGGCCTTTGGAAGGTAATTAGGTCATGGGCATGAAGCCTTCATGATTAGGATGAGTGCACTTATAAAAGAAGCCCAAGAAATACCCCTTACTTTCTCCGCCATGTAAGGACACAGCAAGAAAGCAGCATCTATAAGCTGAAAAGTGGGCCCTCTCCAGATGCCAAATCTACCAGTGCCTTGATCTTGGACTTCCCAGCCTCCAGAACAATGAGAAATAAATTTCTGTTGTCTATAAACTATCTAGTTTATGAAATTTTATTAAAGCAGCCCAAATTGACTATAATACACAGCTAATAAAATTTGTACGACATTAACTCAGACTCAAATATTGTGACCCCAAGCCATGTTCTTTCACTGGTATTTTATCCAACTTAACCAGAACAGCCTAGGTTGTTTAAATCTGAACTAAGAATACTAAGAGTCTACCAAAGTATCAGGAGGGTTGTGCTCTCCTATGGGCCACCTGCTGGATGATCCAGACGATGAACCAGATACTTCCAACAGGCTGAGCTGGAGGCCGCCCTGACTTCACAGGCTGCCTCCTGCAACTGTGAGAACAGCATCATGCAGGTACCACTCATGGAGCCCTTATGATGATCCAGCATTCTTCTGAGAGCTTTGCATGTATCATTTTATGTAATCCACATAACAAACCAAGGAAGTAATGGCTGTAATTATCTCTATCTTGCAGATGAAGATACCAAGTCACAGAAAAATGAAGCAACATTCCCAAATCAGCCTCTAGTAAATCATGCTTGGATTAGGACCTAGGCAATCTAAGACTATCAGGGAAGGAAGGGATCTCAGCAACCAACAACTCAACTCCCTCCTTTTCTAAATGAGTGGCAGAGCCAGCCCTAGAAACCAGGTCTCCTATCCTAAGTTCCTATACCGTACAGAGAGTGCCATCTTGCCCAGAGTCTAGGTTAAATAACTATAATATGTATTTAATCACCCTTCAGGTGATTATAAGAATGTATACACTGAACCAGATCTATTATAACTACCTGCCATACAGCCTCAAATTCCACCATGAGAGATGAATTCCTTTGGCCTAAAGCAACATTAGTCAGCAGAATAAAGGGGCTGGCCCAGGTTGGTCCATGGTTAACATGGATAACAACACTCCCCAATTTTCAGAAAAAAATACTAATTAACAAATAGACTTTTTTCATCTCTAAGCATTTCCTCCCATCAATTTTTCTTAAACACTTGGTGCGTGACTTTTTGTCTCAGAGGACGAAGTAAGTGCATGTTCAATGTCAAATATTTTATCACAGCTGATATCAAGCATCTATATTCTGCCTGTCAGGCTTATATCACATTAAATTTAGTAAGTTATACTATTTATCTTTATCATGCTAAATATTTGGTGTGTTATCATTTAGAGGATCTCGAGGTCTGCTTGCACATAAGGAACTCACTTTCTTGGTAGTAAAATTGTTGCTAGCTTGCATGTGAAAATTATGAATATTGGTGTTTTAGGCGTCTCTGCAAAGGTTACTGTGACTTCCAGGCTCTCCATCACCTGAGCAAATCTTTACTTTCTATTCAAGCATCTCTTTTTAAACTGTAAATGCCACCAGCCCCACCACACTGGATAGCTGAGGAGAGGAGAAATGACCCTTTGCACAAGGAAGAGCAATTGGGATCAAAACTCTGCAGGAACGGGGAAGGGGCAGAGGGAAAAAAGGAAGGACGAAAAGAAGGAAGGGAGGAATGAAGGAAAAGTTCCCTGTGATCGGCTGGCTTATGTATGGCAATAAATCCTATGTTTTCCTTTCTAATCTTCTTTTCCCACCATTCCACTCTGCTTCAAAGTTACCTCCATGGAAAGGGTAAGTGATGAGACTAGAAGGTATTGGTAATACAAAACCTAGAATCTCCAGAAATCCTATCCACCCCCCATTACCTCCAATGCCCATCCCTCTCCACCTCCCTGGCTCTGGGAATGGCAAAGGAAGAGAATTCAATGCCCCCTCCTGACAATGCCCTCCCCTGCCAGTGACTATGGCCCTCCCTTCCTCCTTTCAACCCTAAATGGAGGATTAGGAAGTCAGGTTTCATTTTCAATTCAGAGTACTCAGTCCTAGATACTTACAAGGGAGAAAAAAAAATCTTAAACTGTGGCTGCAAATGACAAATAAATGTTCTAGCAAGTCAATATGAGGTCTTTTATTTCTCCATTCTAGGTGATGGTAACGAGTCAGACACAGATCAACTGTAAAGTCTCCACTGAGAGTACCCCTGGGACCAGATCCCAGCAGTGGAAGGTCTCTTTGACCTCCATAATTTTTACGGAGGGAAATCACCCTGGTGGGTGTAACCAACAGGGTGACCACACTCCTAGTGCCATGTTTAGGTAGATTCTGTAACCAAGCCATGGAGAACTAAGCCCCTAACTAACTCTAACTTCATCTGGATCATCCAGTAGGTGCCCTTTATAAGAATCAGAGTACAGACAAAGATTGTCACTGTTATCCACCTTTCTGCTTCAGCCAAGGGAGCTGTCCAAACCGAAACTTCCTAATTGGCTACCAGTAGAATGGCTTCTTTCTATTTTACCATTAGACTTTTCCTCTAGTTCCCTGCAGACTAAAAGTAAAAAGGAAATTACTAGTTCGCTGTGCCTATATTAAATATACTTCACACCATATCTCAACTGTGGTTGAAGTTTCTCAATGGAGGGAAAATCTGATGTATTTTTTAAACACATCGGATTTAGGGTGAGGCTCATATGGAATCAAAGTACAGATATTCTGGAAATGGCATGGGAAAGCAAAGTCAACCTGCTCAATCTTAATTCAACCCAGTGGTGATCGTGATTGGCAAAAGGATGGTGAAGCTCCTTAGACACTGCTGGAAAAGAACCCTGAACCAAATCTTGGCCCAGACAATCTTTGGAACAGGTTCCTTGGTACTTTTGAGGATAATTGTGGTGATTTTGGCATATTTTAAATCCCATTTGGAATGCTGATCTCCTGAAAGTTGGATATTAAATCAAAAATAGATTATTTTCTTTTCAGGAAATCTAAGCTATGCAAATGCTGTTTGGAAACACATTAATAAAGCGGCTAGCACTTAAGTGACCTAGCAAGTTGAATACGGCCCCCATTCACAAAAGACCAAAATCTTTTTTTAGCCAGCACAGGAGAAGAGAGATCTCAGGGTCTGCACCTGAGCTCATAGAAACGAAAGCATAGACCTGTACAATAAGTACAACCTGCTGAAAACAGTCATCAACTAAAGACTCACTGATCAACAGGGAGACTGCTTCCTCTAAATCTCTCAGAGAAACCTTTGAATACCGTTTTGGGTAAGAAAGAGCAGGAGAATGTGGAATGAACAAAGATGCTGGCAGGAAGGAAAGCTTGAAGGAAACTGTCATGGATGTAAGCATCAAAAGGCCTAGGGTAGCTCCAGCTCTGCCTGTTTGTAGCTCTGAGCCCTAACATAATAATTTATCTTTTCTACATCTTACTTTATGAGTCAGTAAATCTAAGACTCTAATACCTACAAAAATAGGGTTGTTTAAAGAACAAATGAGATCATTCCTAAAAAGTGTCCTGTAAACTGAAAGGTGCTATGCACATAAGGTATGGGCCTCTCCAAGATTTTGCATTAAAGTGTGTGCTAAAAGTACAGCTTTTTAAAAACTCCAGCTCCACTCCTATAGCTTTGCTTCTTTCTTAAGTGGATTAAAGTCCCTAAAAATAGCCACACTCCAGTAGTTAATATGAGCCAAATTATTTATTGGACACTGACCATATCTTTATCAGGCTAGATCAGTCCACCTATCCACCCTCACACCACTCCCATTGAGCTTTCTCACTCCTGGTCAAAGATGAGAAATGAAGAAAAACAGCCCACTGGAGGCTTTAGAGAAAGCTGGAGCTTGCAAGGAAGTGAGAATATCAGTGTCCTTTCTGATATGCCACTACTTGGGGATATTCTTCCTTTCTCCTTATTTGTACTTTGCCATTTGTAGCTTAGAGACATCCTGCAATTTCCATGATTCATAAAGCCTTCAGTCCTCTCCAATCCATCTGCCCAACCTTCCATTCATTCAGCAAAGGGTTACTGAGTGCCGGGCACTTCCCAGGGCACTGAGGTTACGATAATAAACAAGACAGGGAAAGTCCCTGCTCACGCAGCTCACATGCTAGTGAAGGAGGCTGGCATCGAATGTGACCCATGAGTAAGTAAGGTGGTTTCAAATGATGACAAATGCCAGTAAGACAACTGAACAGGTGACATAAGAGAAAATGATGGCACTAGGGAACAGGAGGAGAGGTCTTTCAGATGGGACAGGGAAACCCTTGCTAACAACAGGACATTTGAGCTGATTCAAATGATGCAAAGAAGCCAGCTATGCGAAATGCATGATAGGCAGTGGAAATTACAAGAGCAAAGGCCCTGAGACAGAAGTGTGATCTATTTGAGGAACGAAAGGAAGCCAGCTGGCCCCAAGATCAGATCAAGATGTTGAAGAGACAAAGTCAAAGAGGTAGACAAACGCAATGTCAATGGCTCCTTTCTCCATGGTAGGAAAGTGAAACCCAGAAAAGTTAAATGAGCAGCCCAAAGTCATACAACTAATTACTGCTACAGCTGCTTTGAGAACCTAATTATTTTGCCCCCAAATCCAAAGTGTTTTTACACGGTATTGATCTGCTTGCCTCTAGTGAGAGGAATACTATTTGCAGATCTTATTGGTTTTCAAAAGCTCTTAATATACGTTAGCAGCAAGTAAATACCAATTTTAAGCAGAAAATCATCGACAAATGATGCTGAGGATTTCAAATGCACATAAATTCTGCTATGAAAGCTTAAGAGTTAGAAACAATCCACTTTCGGTACATCCTACACAAACAGGAACACTCTTCATTGAAGGCTCTGTTCCATGAATATATGGGAAGGCCATCGCTCACCAGAGACAAGCCGTTTTACATTTGGGTCTTGTTTTTACCTACACCTCTTGACAAGGCTTTGCTTAATCCACCCAAATGCCATCCGAACCAACCTATTCTCAAACCACCTTCATTTTGCGCTATTAAATTGTAGGGTAATGAGGCTGTAAGAAAAACATTATAATTATAACTGCCTTCCACAACCCATGAGAGCAGCTTCGCCTGAAAGGTCACGTCTGTTGATAGACAAATCCTACAGTCCAACTAATATGAACTGTCTCCCCACTTTCTCCTAATACTTCTGGGTTCCCCTTCATCTTTTCCCTGCTATGCAAATTTGGTCTGTGTAACCCAGAACCTCCAAAATACAGACTCAAACTCTGTCTAGTAGCCACTGACTTGTCCACCAGACATGGAAATAAAAATCCTATTGTCTAAATAGGTTAGTAAAGAAAGGAACAAGTTGGGTAAGGTTGAATTACTATCACCTCTCTTCTATCCTCCTCCTATTCCAATCCCTTTTCTTCTTCATCCTCTCTCATCTCCTTTTCTTCTTTCCAACAAGCCTCTCCACTTCCTGAGCGCTGGGAACCTTACGAGATAAGAGCTGAAAGTCCCAGTAAGAAACACACACTAGAAGAGTGTTTAATAGCCCAGATTCTAATCTTGTCCTACTAGCTGTGCAGCCTTGACCAAGTTACTCAACCTCTCTGTTCCTCAGTTAACTCATCTGTAAAATTAGGATAACATCTTCCTCCTAAAATGTTTGTGAAGATTGAATTAATATATGTAAAGCATTAGACAAGCACCTGGCACATAATTCTGTGCAGATGTGAGATATGCTACCTCACTCCTCACTCTCTTCCCACCCCCAACCCCTGGCTAGGAAAGACTACTGTCACCCCCACTTTTGGGAACAACTCTGCACAAAGTCAGAGCAACTACTGGAAGGCAGATTAGTGGTGTCATGATGGCAATCAAGTGCCAGATGGGACAATAACACTTATACCATCAGATAAGTATTGTGAAAATAATTGTATGAAATAATGTACATAAAGCACCTGACATGCAATGATTGCTCATTAAATGTTGTTATTTTTATTGAGTATTTTTCTTCACTTTTAGCACCACTGGTTGTAACTGAAGGTGCTATGTGCATGCTTTTCTTCACTGTGTCAGGCTATAAAATGTGTAAAATTCATCTGTGTTCACCACTGTAACATGAATATATAGAATGATGATCATACAGAAATGTATCTTAAAACCCAAGGCCAGCTTCACAAAATCAGTCTCACAGTGCTCCCTCTGTACCAGAGTTCCTTGAAGATCCTGACCCCAGCATTTAGATGGCCGTCCACCTAACACACCCCTTGGATGCCTTAGGGACACGCCCCCACTCAACAAGACCTAGATTGAACTCATGAGCTTTCCTTCAAGACTGGCCCTGCCTTGGCTGCCATCGCATTCCTTCACTTCACCTGCACACATTATTCATGCAAACCTTGTTGATTTCACGTCCTCCACAGCTCTCTACTCCATCCACTTTTTCATGCCCACAGCAACCACCCTGGCCCATGCTATCATTATATTTGGTCCCCCACATCCACACGAGCCAGATAGCACTTGTTTTGAAACTTAGTTCAAATCATGTCCCTCCTCATCTGAAACTCTTCATTGGCTTAAGATAAAGACTATACTCTGTCAACCCCACAGCTCTACTCCACCTCCAACAACACAGGGCTTGGGGGGGTCTAGCCCTGTGGATCCCCCAGTCATATCTCAAAACACAAGCCCTCTTGCTCTCTGCTAGGGAGAAATATGTTTTTCAGGGATTTCCCAAAAGAAAGCCAGGGCACACTTCCGTATTTCCAGAGATTTCACATGAGACAAAATGAAAGGTTTGTGCTGTATTTACAGTATAACAGCCAGTGTTTAAAAAAAAGGCAATACCTCCTCACTCACTCTTCAGTAGCCATGGGAACCTCCTTTCTGTTCATCAAATACGCATGCCCCTTCTGCCTCAGGCCCTTTGCACTTGCTGCTGCTTCTTCTGCAGCGATTCCCCTCCTCCTTAGACAATTAACTCCTATACCTCCTCCAGGCCTAAGTCCAAGTCACCTCCTCAGGGAAGGCTTCTCTGGTCCTTGTCAATCCCTTCCATCAGACACTTTCTGAAACCTCTAAAGCTCTCTTTCTTGGAACATACATAAACTCTGAATTATGCATTCCTCCATGCAATGATTGATTTAGGTCTGTCTCCCTCACTGTAAACTCCAAGACAGAGCTTTTGCGTTTCCTGTTCTGACTGCATCTCCAGTGCCTAGGGCAGTGCTTAGCATGTAATAGGTATTTGGCAAATATGTTTTTCAGGGATTCTCCCCCCAAAAAAGGAAAGGCACACCTCCTTATTTCCAGAGATTTCAAGTAGAGACAAAATAGAAGATTTGGGCTGTATTTAAGATGCAACAACCGTGGTATTTTAAAAAGCCGGTATCTCTTCACTCACTCTTCAATAGCCAGTCAATTCCTAAGACATTTACTCAACAGATAAGAAGGTTTCTTCTTTCCAGCCTGGAGAAAAAGAAGAAACGCGCTCACAAAGAACATTAAACACACACTCACCCCTAATAAATAAATTTCAATCCCAGTACACACAGAGGCAGTGCCTAGACTGACACAGTTGTCAGATGAGCTAAGAGAAATGCTAAAGAGCATTCTTGTCACAACTGGACACACGGTTTCAACTTGTTCTGCTCCCATACTGATCATTCCCTTGGAGCCTTCACATCTGTATGCTAATTACAGACACGGTGGCCGACGCTAGGAACACGCAAATCCCCCTTAATCGCTCCCTTTTGCGTGGATGGAACCTGGTCCAACATTCGTAAAAGCATGCGAACCACACCACGGCTTAGGCGGGCACACTTCGTGCCCCTCCCCGATGCCTTGCCAGCCCCACCCTTCTCACACACCACCCCTCCTCCGCCTTCTACTCAGACCTGAGCCTAACTAGCTGCCAGGTTTGGTAATAAGATTGAACGAAGACTCAGGAGGCCCTGTGGGCTCCATTATTCCGCACGCCCTGCGAGAAGGGCCACCCCTAGGGACGGCTGCTACAACTCGAGCCCCACTTGCTGCCAGGAAACCTTTCCCGCTGAGGACACCCGGGCATGCGGCGCAGCTCCAGGTCCAGGGGGAGGCACCCCACCCATCTGCCAGAGAGACAAAGATCACCAGAAACAAAGGACACACACACACATACACTCACACACTCAAAGTCAAAAGCAAATACCGACACTTGCAATTTCAACCCAAACAGTCGGCTTGGTCTATCTAAATAGATCTGGAGACAATCCAGAGGGACAGTGATTATGTGGTAATGACAGGCACTATCTGGGTTCGGAACCCACGCTGCCTCCGCCCTCCTCCCACCCGCGCTGCAGTTCCCAGGCGCGTTTCCCAGCCTCAGGGCACACGCTGCCAGAAGCAAGAGTGCTTCCACTCAAGGAAGAGCGCACACACCAGAGACAGAGGCAGGGCGAGGGCAGTCAAAAGTAGGAACTACCCACCTTTAGGATCCCAGTTCACCTGTTTTCTTGGCGTCTCGATTGGAAATTTCATTGCTCCGTTGCCCAGAAAGGGAAGAAATGAAAAGAACCCAAATAATAATAAAGTCCTCAAGCTTTACACGCCTCGGTTTAGCAGTCCAACAAAACAATTTCCGAGGATGGGAGAGGCTTGAACTGACTCGTGGAGGAACCCCAGAAAAAGAAGTGGGAAAATACTGGCTTAGGAGAGAACTGGAGACGGCTTGGGGGTGTTTGCCCCGGCTAGGGGGTGGCCGGCCGCGGCCCCGTGGGTAAAAGAAAAAGTAAGATCGGCGAGGGGTGGATAAAAGGATGGAGAGAAAGGCTTGGGAAGATGGAAGATCCAAGCAGCTTCCCAAAAGCGGGGCCAGCAGGTTAGGGGCTGAGCCGCCGGAAGGCTTGGGCTAGGGAGAAGCCCACTGCAGTGTCACTCCAGCCCCCGAAGGCGTGTGCGCACACACTCCCGCACACACACACACACACCCGCACACACACTCCCGGGCGCGCGCTTGGGCGGGCACGTCTGCCTCGCTCGGCCGCGCCGAGCGCACACGCCCCACCCCGGCCGCGGCTCCTCGCCCCCGGCAACGCCCCCCACTTCCTGCTCCCCGAAAGCCATTGGATGTAGGGGTGGCGCGGCTCCCGTGTAGCGCGCGGCGAGGGCGACCCTCCCCGCGGCGCGCCGCAGACGCAACGCCACGGCAGGAAGGAGCAGGGCTCGCAGCGGACCGAGGCGCCGGACCGGGAAGGCGCGCTGAGCCCCCGGCGCCCGGCCCGGGGCAGCAGGAGGTGTCCGCGGACTGGCCCGAGGGGCGGCGGGAAGCGGTGGGCGGTGGCGGGGAAGCCGCGGAGGGGCGGGGAGCGAGCGGCGGGCGGGGAGCGAGCGGCGGGCGCGCCGCTACTTACTAGCTTGGCCGGCTGGCGGACGGGCGTGGAGACGGCCGCGGCGCGCTTGCTGGAGTTGCAGCCGGAGACACGCTTGGCTGCCTAGAAGGCGCTGCAGGAGGCGGAGGAAGGGCCGCTGCGGCCCCGCCGCAGACCTCAGCCTCCGGGTCACCTCTTGTCACCGCTCCCACCCTGGGCTCTCCCTCCTCCTCTTTTCTCACTTCATTTTTTTCCCTCCCGTCTCCTCCCGCGCCTGGTTCTCTCGCCTGAGCCCCGAACCCACGTCCCCGCCGCACTCCGAGGAGGCCCGTGCCACCCATGAGCCTTTTGTTCTGGGACTGCTCCCCGTCTGCTGCGCTCTCCCCGCCCGGGGAAGCTCGCTCCCCAAGCGCAGCTCGGTCCCTTCCCCAGCTACCTGCAGCCCGACTGGGGCCACTGGTCGATGGCTGGAAAGGGGGCTGGAGGGAGGCAGGGCGGCCCCGGAGGAAAGCGGACTTGCAGCTCCAGGAAGCGGCGGCCCCAGGAGCCTGGGGACCCAGCCGGGCAGATGCGAAGGGACCCAGACCTGTTCCCGGAAAGGGGCTAAACCTGGAGCATTCATCTCATGCCCTCTCACTGCCGCTGCTTGAAACCCCACAGGGGTTTGTGGTGGGGCCTCAGTCTCCAGAAAAGCAAAGTGGTGCTGAGGTGCTCTTGAATGGGTCACTCAGAGTATCAACATGAATGATGCTGACAAATTCCTTCGGATGCCTCGCAGTGGAGCCTTACACGTAGTAGATGCTCAAGAAATACTTGCTAAATGAAGACATGAATTGCATGCTGCGGTGTTGGATAGGAAGTAGTTTAAACCCCTACTCTGGCTTCCAGAGAAGGTTACTAAAATTTGTTGTCCATTCAACATATATATTGAACCCCTTCCAAGTGTCATCACTGTGCTAGGTGCTGGCCATATGACAGAGAATAAGATAGAGATCTTGCCTTCATGGGGCTTACTATCTAGTGCCATAAGGTCCTGTTAGATTGTTGTTGCCTTTACTTACGCATGGGAATTGTCCAGCTCATTCCCATGCCTGCCAACTGGGGTCCTAAAATCCCACACTAGCAGCTGATCTCTGAGTTGCAGGCCACTCTAGGGCACCTTGAGGCTTCTGGGGAGCGCTATGTCAGCAGCATCTTTCTCACCATCCATCCCTCACTATAACATCAAGGTTTCTGAGTCCAAGGGCAAGACCTACAGCGGTCCGCTGTGGTCTGTGGGAAAGGTTGAGTGCCTTGTCACTGAGCTGTCACAGGCAGCCCAGGCTGGAGCCCTGAATTCTCTGCCACCCCCATTCAGGCAAAACTGGTACCAATCTGATGGTGCTACTGTGACTCTTCAGCCATTTGGGCAGGTTCCCTGGGTGCTTCAGAACCATCTTCCCTGGACTCTGTGACCACACTTTGCCTCTCTCTACTAGGATTGAGAGGATAGATAAGACACAGAAATGAAACAAGGAAGGAATCTCTGCTTCTCCCAGCCATCTCCCGAAACACCAGTGTGTATGTAAATTCTGTTCTCAAGTCCAGAGGGAGCTGCTTCTAAGAAAGGCTTTTGAGCCTCACTCTGCACTCTTCTCTTTAACTGTTCATGGGCAACTGGACGCTAGCACAGTCACTGCAATACAATGTTTTTGCCTGCATCAGAGTCAGAGAGGGGTTTCAGCAGAGAAAGATACCCTCTCCTGAATCCTCAGAGCATGGGGAAGCAAGATTGGCGTTGATTGAATTTCCCCTCACCATCTCATATTTCCTCTCCATTCATCTTTGCTACATCCTTTTACAGATGAGAAGATCAAGGCTCAGAGAGATAAAGAAACACCCCAAGGTCACAATATGGGGATTCAAATCCAAGTGTGTATAACACAAAGGCCCATGCTCTCCATGACAGAACCTTGTGAGCTCATCTAGTTCCCAGACCCATGAATCTGACCCTGAACCTGTCAGATGGGTTCGTTAGGGTAATGAAGATCTAAATGTGATATTTTCTAAGTCTCCAGGCCCTCCTCCTTTGCAAAAAGAATTGAGCTATTGTTGTGTTCTGGGGTCTGTATCAGGGAATTAGTTCACTGTCCAAGGCAAATTCCTGTGGCACAAAATACAGCCTTAGGATGCAACATCATTCAGCCAATCAACAAACATTTATTGAGCATCACTTGTGTACAAATGGGTTGCAGGTCCTCATTAAAAGTTATTTTGGGCCCTCGGTAATGATGACCTTCCCCAGAATGGTATCAGCAGGACGGTTATGAGGGGAGGTCTGGGAATGGGGAGGTTGGTGTAGTCTCTATTAGGGTAGGGAGCAGGATCAGTGTCTAGTGCTCCTGGTCTTCCTCGAAGACTTGCACTAGTCACTGGCCCTTAGGACGATCTCTCTGCTTAATCACTGGATGCTGCCCCCTCTTTTCCTTTCCCCACCTCCAGCCTCTGGAGCTTTCTCCCACCTCCACTTTCATTCTCCCTTCTCAGAATGTAGACAAAAACAAGTTTATGACCCCTCCCAAAAAAATAGTCCACCAAAATTAGGTAAATAAATCCCAATACTGTTTTCCACAACGTGCCTGAAATCAAACACAGCTCCTCAACTGCGTATTTAGAATAGGCTGCACAGAGTGAGGATAGAGACCCCCTCCCTAGAAAACTTAGCCCTTTGGCCTGCTGCAATCCCCTTCCATCCCTTTCGGTTCTAGCCTTTGGTTATTTACAGGCTGGACTTCACTTACCCAAGGAAGAAAAGAAGTCGTCTGTGTAGAGAAAAAACCTCCAAAAAAGATGCGGCGCCAAGCGGTTCCCTCTCCCTCTGTGCCGCCGCAACTTCCATGGCTATTGCTTCAGGCGGGTTAAGTTCGGTGGAAAGAGACAGCCTGGCGTTCCTGCGGCAGGAAAACAAAGCATCGTGGCGCAAAATCTCCCTGCACTCGCAGGAGCCCCCGGCTGGCAGCCGCTGCGTCCTGGGTGCACTCGGTGGCAACGCGCTGCTGCCAGGTGCATGGGTCTCTGCAGCTCAGAACCTGCCCGGCCGGGAGCGCAGCAATAGTTGCTACACCACTTTAATGAGTGCCCTGTGGCCCGGCGCGGGAAGGCTGGGAAAGCCCGAAAACCCCAGTCATCTCTGGCGACGAAGTTTCCCCGAGTTGGCTGGCTCCCTCACCCCCTCCCCACGCTGCAGCCCGGGGTGGCTGTGAGACCGGAGGAGACGCTACCTGCCGCGTGGGGAGTCTTGGGGTGGCTGACAATGAACAGCTTAGCCAGAGGAGTGTGGAACACGGGTTCCGGGGCGAGGCAGGAGAATTTCCTGGGACAGCGAATGGCAAAGAGTGATGAAGCAGCTTGGGGAATCCTGTTTGGTGCCAGTTTTGCAAACAGAAGAGGGAGGAAACAATCTGATTAGCATCTACTTTGAATTCACGAATATTAGACTAAATTCATTAATCTGCCTTGGATTCTTCCCCTAAAGAAAGAGCTAAAGTTTCATCCTTCTTCCCTAAAGTCCAGAAGATATCCCAGTCTTCCATCTTTTCCCCACCCGCAAGACATCTGCGAGTCCTCTTCTCAAAAGAACTACAGTCAGGTTTCCATGTCATTTCGTGAAAATACACCCCCCCACACACATCCTCCTTCACCACAGAGAGAGAGAGAGACACGCAAACATCCCCTTCATTTACCACTCAATAGTAGTAAAACTGATAGTGTTACACATTAACATTACCTTAACGTGTCCTACAAGAAATGTTCTTTTCCCCAGCTAAGTTTCCTCATTGGTCTCAGTGTTTAAGCATGCCTACATTTGTTTTCTAGTCCCAACCGACATCTGCAAAAACACACCTTTAAATATATGTTTCTCTAATCCCGGGCTCTGCTTTTGGCTTGGAAAATCTAGAGACACATCAGAAGTGAAAGGACCGAGGGTGTCATATGTCATACTCCTGGAAGCACAAAGCTAGGCCACTGGATAACTAACTCTGTGTGTGTAAGTCCTGCAGATTTATTCTGATGACTCAAACCTCTAATTGGGGATTAATGAGGATAATTTACTATAAACTCCAAAGAAGTTGTAATTAAAGTGTCAGGCTGATGGACATATTTCATAATCAGGAACTGCATCCTCTTTCCTTACAAGTTTCTCTATTTAAAATCTTAACCCTTAGGACAGTATTTTTATGCTCCTATAAAGTATTGTGCCAAACATCTTACCAAATACATATATATTTGTGATGAATGTACAGAGCTACACTCCTGCTTCTTATAGAACCAGTTTTAAAGTGTTTTTCTCTCTCTGGATTACCACCAAACCATAATCCCAGGTAATTTTTTAAAGAGGTAGAGCTAGAATATTTTTGCTTTTCCTCTCCACTTTTTACTTCGAAAATTTTCAGGCACACAGAAAAGTTACAGTTGTTTGGTAAAAACCAGTGCTACCGTTTGAATGTGTTTCTCTAAAACTCATTTAAAACTTATTCTCCAATGCAATTGTTTTAAGAGTTGAGGCCTTTAGGAGATGGTTAGGTCCTAAGGACACCACCCTTATGAATTGTTGCCTTTTTAAAAGGGCTGGAGGGAATTAACTTGTCTCTTAATGCCCTTCTGTCAGGTGAGGACACAGCAAGGAGATACTATCTTGGAAGCAGAGAACAAGCCTCGGTTTTGGACTTTGCAACCTCCAGAGCTGTGAGAAATAAATTTCCATTATTCACAAACTACCCAGCACAAAGGGACTAAGACAATCAGGATCCAATCAAAGATTGCCTTTGATTGTTCTATTTAGTGTATTTTCCTCTAGAAAAGCATCTTCATATTTTTCTAATGCATTGATTTTTTTCAGAGAGTCCAAGCTCATTTGCTTTCTGATGTGTCTAATGGCCCGATGTAGCGGAAGATGCGTCAAAGGGGAAAAATTATTTCCTGTTCATAACAGTCATTAAAATAAGTTAACATTTTCTATAAACTTAGCATCTGTGCCATTATCCATAGAATGGAAGACAGTTGTAGCCCCACTCACTCAAGTTTCTCTCCTCCTTAGTCCTCGCTTTCATCAAAGAAGTTATCTTTGTTTTTTATCCAAAATGTCTTGTTTCAGGGATGGATGAGTGTTTTCACACATATACGCCAAGTTGACAGGCACATATGGTATTTTACTGAATTTAAAAATAAGAACTCAGCAAGGTCACACACCATAATGAATGAACTCTGATTTTCATGTCATTCTAGGAAGGTTTTGATTTGAACCAAACTTAAAGACATGTAGAAAGCATGCATGCTTTCAATAACCTATTGATTTATGAGCAAGTCTTATTCTCAGGGTCTTTCAACTTGGCAGAGTTAAAAATTCTTTAGAGGGACCTACTGTCTGGGCATATGGACAGATGCTTCTCCCGGAGAGCCTGTAAAAGGCTTGGAATAGCCTGGCCAGTAGAAAAAAATTTATTCAGTAGGAAGTGAGACACAGTCTCACATTGCTTCTCAGCCTTTTAGTGAAGATCAAGTGTGAGACACAGTCTCCACATCCTATGGGAATGTGTGAAATACATTCATTTCATTTTTGCTGAGCTTAAAGCTAATATTTGTTTGCTTGAAAATTATTGGAACAAATGTAATATAAGAACTTTCCTCTCCTACAACTAAGTCAGCTAAATGTTTGCTGAATCATGAAAGCAGATTTCAAAGAGGTCATTTCAAGATTACTGGTTCAGTTTTCTACTTCTAAATAGGATTCCAGTATATATGACTAGTCAAGGTTTCTAAATATATTTAGTGAAAGATTCAAAATCCTTTGTTGATGGGATTTTCCAAAATTTAAGAAACTTTGGTGAAGTAAAAATATTTTCTTATTTACAGTCTAAATCGCTTTCTTCTTTAAATTTTTTAGTACTTAAGCAAAGATGAGGAGAAACCAGTCACTTTCAATAACTATTATGTACTGGAGATTAAATTGTTTAATGTCCTCTTCTTTATGTCAAGTAACCCTTTTTTTACCCTTTTACCAACATATATAGGCTAATATAGCCAACTCGTACTTTTCCTAAAAGCATTATTTTTCACTACAAGTTTCAGAAGAGAAAATCAAAGTCTTTCTAAGCCTTACTGAGTTTCTCCACCTATAAAATAGGGATCCGTAACAAGTACAAAGTATTTGGCCAACTTACACACATTTTAGTCAGCCATTCTTTTCAGTAGGAAGCACTGTACAACCAACCAAGTGAACCATGCCAAGCTTCATTCAGTTTCCTCACCTGTAAAATGGGGCACTAAATATCTGGCTACTTCTGCCTACAGGGTTGCTGTCAAGAGGCAATAGATGTGAAAGTGCTTTGTAAACTGTGTAGGAATTCACATATGAAAGGAATCATCCTTAGGATTACCTGTTCCATAAGGTTCTTCTTACCATCCACCTGGCACATAGCAACCACTTTTTAAGATTATCCCATTTATTTCTCATATAACAATCCTAGAAGATGGATAATATTATTGTTAATTTAATTTAAAATAATGCCTGACGTATATTGGGCACATAAATATTTGTTGAGGAGAACATTGGAGCTTAGAGAGGTTAGTGCTTATCCAAATAAGAAAGGCTAGTTAGAAATGAAAGTAGAAATCAAACCAGAGCTATCAGACTGAAGTTGGGGACCCACTGATCTCTAAGTCAAATTACCATTCCCAATGCCAATATGATTACACAAACTTTTGATCTCTGGCGATTGCAGTTGAAACACTCTTGACCCTTTTTCCTTTTCACTGTTTTCTCCTCAACTCTGGGGTACTATTCCCTTGTATTATTCTCCCTATCAAAGTGTGTTTTCTGTGTTCTTTTAGAGAACTAATGCCCAAAGACAGTGTTCTTCCTATCCCAGAGGTATCTGCATTTTTAACAGCAGGTGAACATTTAAGCCAAAGTAATGAAAAATGAATCTTTGACCATCAGACATTGTCAAATAAAAGAAGTATCGGGAGAGGTGAGTAGAGAGGGAGATGAGAAAACTTTTGTTATGTCCCTGAAATCATGGCAAATATGTGACCATCTCGAAGTATTTACTCAGATATGCAGTCTTCTTAAAATTATTTCAATTTTTATTCAGTGTAATATATGACCACATTATGTTGCTCAACCTACTCTACTCTTTTGGTGGTCAATTAATAATGCTGAGGTATAGAAAGAGGATCTATTTCCAGTTTATATAATGCCTCTATATTTAGATTCCAATACCGTGTTTTTATTTAGGTTTGTTTCTATTTTTTTTTTTTAGATGGAGTCTTGCTCTGTCACCCAGGCTGGAATGCAGTCACGCAATCTCAGCTCACTGAAACCTCCATCTCCTGGGTTCAAGCAATTCTCCTGCCTCAGCCTCCCCAGTAGCTGGGATAACTGGTGCCTGCCACCATGCCTGGCTAATTTTTGGGGTTTTTTGTTTGTTTGTTTTTGGAGATGAAGTCTTGCTTTGTCACCAGGCTGGAGTGCAGTGGCACAATCTTGGCTCACTGCAACCTCCACCTCCCGGATTCAAGCAATTATCCTGCCTCAGCCTCCCGAGTAGCTGGGACTACAGGCATGTGCCACCACACCCATATAATTTTTGTATTTTTACTAGAGACAGGGTTTCGCCAAGTTGGCCAGGTTGGTCTCTAACTCCTGACCTCAAATGCTTTGGCTTCATAAAATGCTGAGATTACAGGTGTGAGCCACTGCTCCCAGCCCCAATACTGTATTTTAATAGTCATCTAATGTTATTAATTCACATTGAAATACTGACCTTCTTGGACCTGCAAAAGAATGTCATCAGGAATCAAAATTAAGTTGATAACTGTAATTTCTAAGAATCTTATGGTATCTTTTATGAAAAACTATTCTTTTTCATTTTTTTCCAAATTTGGGTCTTTATTTTTCAAAAAGAGTTTCAGAAGAGTGATGTCTTCAGGTTCCAAAGTGTTGTAAGTGATTATAATCTTCAGCTAGAAAGAATGCAACTTTTTTTAAAAAAACCTCCATCAATTATTGCCTCACTATGTAATGCACTGTAGTAAAATCTCAACTAATCAGAACTCACTCAATTAAATCTACTTCCAGCAATGTCGTAGAAGAGAAGGTCAAACACTGCTAGCCGAGATGGCAGTTAGAGAAAGTCACTTCCTTCTGGTGGGAAAGAGCGCACTATGGCACTGTCTTAACTTACAGACAGTACCTTTGTTCTTTGTTCATCTCACAAAACATCCTTTGAGTGGAGGGTGAGACAGGAAGATGTGCCAATACCAGGAAGCACAGAGTATGTCCAGAACTTGAACTGGCTTTCAGTCCTACTCACCACCTCAGCCTAGTGCCCGTATACAATAAGCAAACTGAATAATTGTATGCTCTGGTCTTTTATATAAGATACACAGATGGATACAATAAGCAACAATATAGGATGAATTCCAATCATTCAAGGTCAATTTTTGGAAAGAGAATATTTAAGTACTTTATGTCATACATGAATTCAAATTAAGTTTAGATTAGTTTTGAGAAAGAAAAAAATTATTGTGTGTGTCGTTTCTGGGTATTTTCAGCTTCTCTTGTTTTCCTAAGTGCTATTTTTCTCCATTGGAAAGAGATCAAAACATTATAGCTATGCAGTATCATAACCATGTACTTTCTTTAAATCATAACAGTAAGCTTGAACTTGATATTACAGGGATGCCTCCATTGCTATCGAGCTGTGAAAGAGGAAAATAATAAATTTAATTCTAAAATATTGGTTGTGGGGGGCATCCACATTCTGCCTCTGACTAGCTGGGTAACTTGTTATTTTATTAAAGAAGCTACTGAGACTATGTAAAGTTCATACTTTTGTGGTGAGGGTTTGCTTTACTCTACTCCTAGGAGATAGCATCATCTCTTATTTTTATGTCTTTGGTGCCAGGACTTTTATTTGTAACATGCGTACACTAGATATGGAATATTTTTTTCTTGCATATAGAATTTGTTTTTTAGGGACAAGACCTCACTGTGCTATCCAGGCTGGAGTGCAGTGGCTATTCACAGGCACAATCACAGCACACTGCAGCCTCAAACTCCTGGACTCAAGTGATTCTCTGGCCTCAGCTTCCTGAGTAGCTGAGACTGCGGACATGTGCCACCATGTCCAGCCCTGGTATATAAATTTTATAAGCTGACATCAAAGACTCGTCCATTCAATTTTATATTCAAGAAAGAATAAATAACCTGGAGTTAGTGCATGTATCCATTCTTTTGTCCTTTATCCATAGAAAGCTAGAGAACCTTACAATGTTTTCCATATTCACAGTGACCTCCGTCCATCAAATAGAGATCTAATTGCTTTAGAAATTCTGAGCTTCCAGTGAGAAAACTCAGTCATAAATATAATTCTTAGTAGGGACCATGGAGATCATGTAGTGGGAGCTTTGCAAAATTTCCTGGTGACAAAAAGCAGATTCCTAGGTCCAAGTGCTTCCTCTGAGATCTTGTTTCAGTGGGTCTAAGGTAGGGCTTGGAGATGTATTTATTTAACAAGAGCCCCAGAGCCCCAGCCAATTTTTTTTTTTGAGACATAGTCTCACTTTCTCACCCAGACTGTAGTACAGTGTTGGGTTCATAGCCCACTACAACTGCAAACTCCTAGGCTCAAGCAATCCTCCCACCTCAGCCTCCAAAAGTGTTGGGATTACAGGCATGAACCACCAAACCTGGCTACCACGTGATTCTTTCAGGCAAAGTCTGGGAACTTCTAATGTACTAGAGCCCTTTGTTTTACAGATAACGGTGAGGCCCTGAGAGGTAAGGTAACTTCCCTGAGGCCGAACTACTGGTCTCTGATAGAATTGAGATGGAACAGAAATATTCTGACTGGTTTCAAGTCTTCATAAAATAGACTAACGTATTTAAGAAACATTTGCAAGCATGATGGGAGTTAGGGATTGTGAAAAAAGTAAAGTTACACGATCAGAAATTTCAGTTATCTGAAACTCTTTATTTCAGATGCATTCTGGCTAATCAAGTATTTGTAACACCTCTGTCCCTTATTTGTTGGACTATTGAAGTCTTTCCTCTACTTTTTCTCTGATTGGTCCCCAAATCCTGCTGCCATGTGGTTTACTAGGCTCCCCCTGGTAACTTTGGGCCTGTCAACACCCCCATCTTTCTTGTACCTCTTGGCCAATGCTCTTTCTTCTCCTTCAAATTCATATAAAGCCAGACATATCTCTCTTGACTCGTTACACAGTTCCTTTCTATGCCGTTCACTTTGTCATCCATTCATTTAATTGCTCTGTTTCTCTAGTCCTTTGTGTTTAAGTTTTTTTTTTTAAGACTAGGTCTCGCTCTGTTGCCCAGGTTGGAGTGCAATGGCGCTCTCTCGGCTCACTGCAACTTCCACCTCCAAGGCTTAAGCAATTCTCGCCTCAGCCTCCCATGTAGCTGGGATTACAGGCACATGCCAGATAATTTTCATGTTTTTAGTAGAGATGGGCTTCACCACGTTGCCCAGCCTGGTCTTGAACTCCTCGGCTCAAGGGATTCACCCACCTTGGCCTCTCAAAGTGCAGGGTTTACAGGCATGAGCCACCATGCCCAGCCCCTTAGTGAATGTTTGTTTATCTGAATGTTAAGTTTTTCACATATGAGATAGCTGTCCTAGAGTGGGAAGACCACTCTAATCGAAATTGAAACTACTAATTTCTAGCCTCAGCTCTGCCCTGGTAAGCGATCTGAACTTGAGTAAGCCACTTTGCCTGTCTGAGCTTTCGTTGTTCAATGAAAGGGTTAAACTCTGAGATCCCAAGTTCTTCTACGTGTCTGTCCCATTTCTTTAAGGAAGAAACTATCTTTTCTGATTTATCTTCTTTGCACTCAGCCCATTTCATAAAGCTACTCAGTGTGCTCACGCGATAAACGCTGACACTTCCTTCTTGGTCTAGTTTGCCTTCCCCTCTCCACCTGCTTCTCTCGCAGATGGCGCATGAGCCACATATCTGATCACCATTGAACTCTGATTTTGGTAAAGACTAGATTTTTAAAAGCAGTACTCACCATGTGTCTTTCCAGTGGCACCATTCCCTCCCATGAAATGGCACACCATGTTCCTTGGCCCTTCACATTCGCCATTAAAACAAAACGTTACATCCACACGTCCTTTTTATTTAACAGGTTATTTTTTACTTTTGGAACTCCTGTGCTTGAGTTTATTGAATCATACTATTTAATTTTATTTCTGATACCCTGGACCTCTTTCTTTAGAATTTATATTTACAGTGAGCTCTCTATTCAGCTGTGATATAGGTCATGTTGTTTTATGTTTTTACTTTTTTAAGAAAATATTTGGTCTCACAATTACAACCATAATTACATTTATTTGTTTTGATTACTTTTTTTTAGAAAAATAGCTCTTAAAAATGACACTATATCACACATAAAATTGATCCATATTCAAGTAGTCTGTCTTTCTTTCCCTTCTTTCCTTCCTTCATTTTTTCTTCCTTCCTTCCTTTCTTTCCTTCTTTCTTTTTCTTTCCTTTCTTTCTTCCTTTCTTTTTCCCTTCCTTCCTTCCTTTCTCTTTCTTTCTTTCTCTTTCTTTTTCTCTTTCTTTCCTTTCTTTTCCTTCTTTCTTTCTCTCTCTCTCTCTTTCTCTCTTTTTCTCTCTTTCTTTCTCTCTTTCTCTCTTTCTTTCTTGTTTCTTTTTGATATGGAGTCTTGCTCTGTCACCCAGGCTGGAGTGCAGTGGTGCAACCTCGTCTCACTGCAACCTTCAAGTGGATTAACTTTAGATACACATAAATGATAATAGAGTATAAGAAATACGAAGTGATAGAATGTGTCTGCTTGATGAACAAATACTCTGATTTCAAAATAATACACAAGATTGTTGACCAAGAAGATGTGAGATTTCAGGACCTTGGACAGTTAGAAGTACTCTGGCTGTAATCCCTGGTATTGCCTCACAAGCAAGTTTGTGATACATTTTTACATCTGCAGTACTATATCAGACAGGGTGCCCTGAAATATCCTGCTGTTATTTTTTTTCAGATGAAGCAAAATAAAATTGCCTGTTCAAAAATAATGTAGAAAATGAGGGTTTTCCTACACATGTATCTGACCTTCTTTCTAAAATAAACCTAACAGGAAAATGCACTGCTGAATATGCTAATATATCAAGTTACGTGAACTCCATGCTGAAACTTAAAAATAATCAAAACCCCAGACAATGGCAAGTGCAAATTGCTGGGCCCTATTCTGAAACTTAAATTTTAAATCTGTAATTTCTTGTTTTACCACATGTATTTTCAGAAAATGCAAGCAATAAACTTTGGAAACTGATCATGGAGGGTTTTCTGTGATTTATATTTTACAAGAAGAAATCAAGACTTCCCTAATAAGGGCTATAAAGCCCAGGCTGTATGCTCAGATACAGGAGAGCAAACAGCTTTGAGGCATTGTTGTAACTGTGCTCCCAGGCATGGTGGCAGGGCTACTGCAATTTGGCACTAAGTGGCTTGCAAAAACATTTTTTTCTTGCTAGTTTGCTGTTTCTTTTTAAAATGTAACCAAACACTTCATTACACAGTTATGCAAAACTACAGGTGAAAAATATCAGAAAAAAAAGTCAATGTCACAACCATCCAAGAAATTGCAAATTGAACAAAAGGATGCTGCTTTTCATCTCTCAGATTGGCTGAGATTTAAAAGATGTCCAGGGATGTGGGGAAATGGGCACTTTCATACTCTGCTGGTGGGAATGCAGCTTGGCACAAGTCCTGGGGAAGGTGATTAGGAAATATGGATCAAAAGCCTTAAGAAAATGATGAAATGGTATATGTAACAATATGAAAGCACAGTCTCAGTTAATTGCTAAGTGGAAAAAAGCAAGTTGCAGCCAGGCGCAGCAGCTCATTCACACCTGTAATCCCAGCACTTCTGGAGGCTGAGGCAGGTGGAATACTTGATGTCAGGAGTTTGAGGCCAGCCTGGCCAACATGGCGAAACCCAGTCTGTACTAAAAATACAAAAATTAGCCATTAGCCAGACATGGTGGTGCACACCCGTAATCCTAGCTACTCAAGAGGCTAAAGCAGGAGAATCACTTGAACCTGGGAGGCAAAGGTTGCAGTGAGCCAAGATCATGTCACTGTACCCCAGCCTGGGTGACACAGCAAGACTCCACCTCAAAAAAAAAAAAAACAAATTACCAAGTTGTACAGTTGTATTTTTGTTTTATTTAAGCATACATTCTGAACAGATATATATTAAAATATCATTATCTCAGAGGGTGGGAAGAGGGATGAGTATTTATATTTTATTTACGTCTTCTAATGTATCTGTATGCAACACGAATTACTGTTTCCATTATCAATTATTATTTCCATTTTAAAAATGACAGTTTGCCCAATTATCAATAGAATTCTCATAGTAAACACTGTCTGGTGTCTCCTTTTCTAGGGTATACATTTGCTGGAGTTGGCTTTGGCATGTTTAAGACTCTGAAGGGAAGCCAGAGGGGCTGGGCAGTTGTGGATAAGAAAGAAAATAGCCCCAGATAAGTGTAGACAAAGTTGGGATATGAATTATTTATTCCCACCTTTGAGGCCATAGTAGTGTTCCGATTTTATTCTAGAAGTGATGGACTACCATTTCAGGTACAGAGCAAGAAAGAGATGGTGATTAGATTATAAATTTTTGTTTTGTTTGTCGTTAATTACTCTTTTTGGCTTTTGTGCAGAGAATGGAATGGAGAGGTGAGATTAGAAGTCAGGAAGATCAGTAAGACCATCACAAAATATGTCAGATGAGATTACAGCATTGAGAGTGTAGATGGAAAGTAGAACGATTTCATTTACATTTTTTTAGTGAAAATGACAGGACTTGCTTATGTGACAAGGTAGGAAAAAAATCAAGGATATCTCACATATTAGTACGAGAAACAACTCTGACAGTTACTCCTTATTACCAAATTGAGAAAGATAAACTCTGCTTTTTAGTTATTAGTTTTCAAATATTTCTACCAAAATATGCCATTATGGTGGATTGGGTGGTGGCCTCCCAAAACATATGTCTCCATGTTGGAAAAAGGAGTTTTGCAGATGTGATTAAGAATTTTGAGATGAGGAGATCATCCTAGACTATCTGATGTGCCCTAAATCCAAGGAGAAGTATCCTTATAAGAAAGGCAGGAGGAGACTACAGAGACAGAAGAGGAGGCAGAAATGTGATCATAGAGGCAGAGACTGGAGTGGTATGGCCACAAGTCAAGCAATGCCAAAGGCCACGAGAAGCTGGAAGAGGCTCAAAATGGATCCTTCCCTAGAGCCCCAGGAGAGAGCACAGCTCTGCTGGATTTCAAACCTCTATCTTCCAGAACCCTGAGAGAGTCCATTTCTGTTGTTTTAAACCACCAATTTGTTATGGCAGCTACAGAAAGCTAATACAGTTATTGATATGGTTCGGTTCTGTGTCCCCACCCAAATCTCACCTCAAGTTGTAATTCCCAATATTGGAGTAGGGGCCTAGTGGGAGATGAGTGGATTATGGAGGCAGATTTCTCCCTTGCTGTTCTCATGAAAGTGAGTGAGTTCTCATGAGATCTTGTTGTTTAAAAGTGCATAGTACTATCCCCTTCTCCCTCTTCTTCCTTTTCTGGC
This sequence comes from Cacajao melanocephalus, assembly GCA_963573385.1. Lineage (NCBI taxonomy): Eukaryota > Metazoa > Chordata > Mammalia > Primates > Pitheciidae > Cacajao > Cacajao melanocephalus. The sequence goes on from CAUYLG010038503.1 coordinate 63,833, forward strand.
CATGTAAAACATACCTGCTTCCCCTTGCCTTCTGCTATGTGGGTAAGTTTCCCAAGGCCTTTCCAGCCATGCTTCCTGTACAGCGTGCAGAACTGTGAGTTAATAAACCTCTTTTCTTTATAAATTACCCAGTCTCAGGTAGTTCTGTATAGCAACAGATGTATTAGTCTATTAGTTTTTTTGCAACAGGATTCAGACCAAGTCATTGATACAAAAACGTGCACACATCTTAAGTATACAATTTAATAAATTATCAGTGTTTATTACTTTTTCCCATTAAAAAATTTAATTATGCAAATTTTCAAACATACACAAAACAGAGTAATATAATGAATAATGTAATATTCACTATAAGTAATAAAATAAATCTTCATGTGCCCAAAACCCATTTTCTTTTCTTTTCTTTTTTTCAATTATACTTTAAGTTCTGGGATACATGTGCAGAACAGGCAGGTTTGTTACACAGAAATTCATGTGCCATGGTGCCAAAACCCATTTTCAACAATTGTCAACACATGAGCAATCTAGTTTTATCTATACTCCCACTCACCACCCTGCCACTTGATTATTTTGAAGCAAATCCCAGACATCATATTGTTCCATCTATAAATACTTCAAATATATCTCTAAAAACAATGTTTCCTGCTGGGCAGGGTGGCTCACACCTGTAATCCTAGCACTTTGAGAGGTCAAGGCAGGTAAATCACTTGAGGTCAGGAGTTGAAGACCAACCTGACCAACATGGTGAAACCCTGTCTCTACTAAAATACAAAAAAAAATTAGCCGGGCATGGTGGTGGGTGCCTGTAATCCCAGCTACTCGGGAGGCTGAGGCAAGAGAATCACTTGAACCAGGAAGGCAGTGAGCCAAGATCATGCCACTGCACTCCAGCTGGGGTGAAAGAGCAAGACTCCATCTCAAAAAAACACAATGTTTCCTTTTTTAACGTAAGCAAAATATGATCCCTCACCTAAAAAATTAACAAAATATTTTAATAACATCAGATATCTAATCAATAGTCAGATTTCCCCCAGTTATCTGATATTTGGTTTCTTTATTGAATTAGTTTTTTTGCAACAGGACCCAAACCAGGTCTATACACTGCATCTGGTTAACATGTCTTTTGTTCTATAATTTCTTCTTTGCGCCTTTCCTCTAAATTATTTGTTGAAGAAACCAGGTCAGGTTGTTTGCATTGTAAAATTTCCCAGATTTTAATTTATCTATCTTTAAGTATCTTTAATATGTTTCTGTCTTCCCTGCTTTCTTTGTAAACCAGAAATTAGATCTACAGCATATTCAGATTTAATATTTTTAGAAAGAATGCTTCATAGGTGGGGTTTTGTACTTTACGTCTTATCACCATAATGGCTGGGTGTCTTTTTGTGAGACACTAAGATTGGCTAATGGTTTCATTTGTTGTCAGCCTGATCCACCTACTACAAAATTCCCCATTTACTTTTCCCCTAATTGTTTTACAACTATTTGTGATCATTGCCTTGTGCCATTTTGGAGGGTTGCAAAATGACACCACTTTAATTCTGCTATTCTTTCTGCATTTATTAGCTGGAACTATTGTATAATGAACTCTCCTTGATAAACTATTTGATTACTTTGAGGTATAGTCCATCCACAACAAATAGGATAAGTGTTCATTTCTTTTCCTTTATGTACCAGTTGTCAGAATAAATAGTTAGTTCTCTAACATCCTCCAAAGGTGACTAACAGGAGTTGTTTTGTTTTACATCATTAGGAAATAATGAATTTTACTTTGGTTCTTATTTTATTTCTTATTGTTCGGGTTCTGCCCAGAAGACACAGTGTACTATTTCCTTGGCTGTGTCTCCTAGGAGTCTATGTCAACCAGTGTCTAGAAACCCATTCACTTTTGTAACTATACATGGATCATTGGCCTCAGCCCCTATTAAAATAGAAGAGGAGCCAGAGGGTCAGAGTGGCCTGATAATTTGCCAAAATCACTCCCCTGGTTAGTAGCAGGATCCAGGTAAGAACCCAAATCCATGCTTTTCAACTGCAACCTAACTAAGATGCAAAGCTACTCAGACTGCTAAATATTGTGCTTCCAGATGCAGAGTAGCCACATTAATTGCAGTAATAAATATATTCATCTGGTAAATAAAAAAGTAAAATTTGAACATCTTGTGGTTATATGTACTACTTCTTATTGTGGTTTGGCCAAAAAGACTGTAAATAATAATTCATACACCAAAAAAGTCGTCTGAGCCTGTTGTTAAATCAAAGGATTTGAGTTTGGTTAGGAAAAAAGCCCCTTTGGCACTGAAAAGAATCTGTTTTGCTTACATTTTAAAGCAGAACACAAAATAGCCAGACTACAAGAAAGGTTCTCACAGTTAGTTCTACCCAGCTTCTATTTCTATTTTAATTGTATTTAAAATTAAATAAATATTCATTTGAAAGTATTTTTTTAATTTTAATTTTAAAATTTAAATTTAAATTATTTTAATCTAATTAAATTTAAATATTTTTAATTTTAAAATAAGTAATAATTTAAATTTTAAAAATAATTTTTTAATATTACATACAATATAATATAACAATCTGAATTCCCATATTCATAGGTCTTTATTACAGAGATTCAGAAAGGATGTAGTTCAAACTATATGTCCCTCCTTCCTGAAATACAACCAATGATGGTGAAGTGTAATGTAATACTCCTGGGGTCATAAGAGAATCATTAGCTCTTTTTCCTACAGCAAGATTTATAAAGTGCTTTTAACATCAATTATTGGGCATCTGTTACAGTATTAAAGTACTAAGCATGGAGTCTCTTCACATACAAAACTGTATTTGAAGTCAACATATGTCCTCAAATTTACCTGTTATATTTTACCATACATGATATGCGTGCTAATGGAGTTGCAGGAACTAGAAAATTTTTATCTGGAGATGATCAATAATAACAGTTTTTTAATCAATTTTATTAACTACTAAGTAGAAAAGGGAGTGATTGTCTTCTTCATGACTCCATACAAACGCCAATGTATGTGAAATACAGTAAAATCTTGAACAACATGAGTTTAAACTGCAAGAATCCACTTATACACAGATTTTCTTCCACCTCTGCCACTCTAGAGATAGCAGACCAACTCCTCCTCTTCCTCCTCCTCAGCCTATTCAACATGAAGATGACAGGGATGAAAACCTTTATGATGATCCATGTCCACTTAACAAATTATAGATATATTTTCTCTACCTTATGATTTTCTTAATAACTTTTTCTTTTCTCTAGCTTAGTTTATTATAAGAATGTAGTATATCATAAATATACAAAATATGTGTTAATCAACTATTAATGTTATTGATAGGCTTTCAGTCAACAGTAGGCTATTAGTAGTTAAGTTTTGAGGAAGTGAAAAGTTAAACACAGATTTTTTACTGCACAGGGAGTCAGTACCCCTAACCCCTGCAGCGTTCAATGCACGGTCAACTGTACACTCATATATATATATATATATATATATTTTTTTTTTTTAATTGAGAGAGAGTCTCACTATGTCACCCAGGCTGGAGTACAGTGGTGCAATCTCTGCTCACTGCAACCTCTGCCTCCCAGGTTCAAGCAATTCTCCTGCCTCAGCTTCCCAAGTAGCTAGGATTACAGGTGCATGTCACCACACCCAGCTAATTTTTGTATTTTTAGTAGAGATGGGGTTTCACCAAGTTGGCCAGATTGGTCTCAAACTCCTGACCTCAAGTGATCTGCCTGCTTCGGCCTCCCAAAGTGCTGGGATTACAGGCGTGAGCCACTGCACCCAGCCCACTGACATATATTTTAAGTCAGCAATGCCACAGGAAAAAGAGATCTGGGATGACTTCCTCCTCTTTCTTTCCGCATAAATGATGCATCCAGGTAGAAATGAGGAATATACATGCACCTTTGTATTTCCAAATAAATTCATTTTTATTTCTATTTTGTATTTTTTCTTCTATAACCAACCATCTAATCTATTTTTATTTCTAGAAAACTCTGATTCTTTAAAAACAATATTAATGTAAAATATCTTCCCTTCCCCTCTCCACCCCAGCATTCTTCAGTCCTTTAACAGTTATGCTTTTCTCATGGCCTATGTGTACCTCTCTCTTCCTTCTCTTTGTTTTATTCCCTTGTCTAGTTCAAAATTCCTGGAAGAAATTAAGCAGGAGCCATCCATGTCCCATGATTAGGAGAGGGAGTCCTGTAATAAAGCATTGGTTCTCAATTCTTGGAATTTGTTTAAAAACAGACTCTACTTATCATCCCACATTTAGTTATCCAGATCTTCAAGGCAAGAGCCCTAAAATATCTATGTATGGCAAGCTCCTCAAGCAATTCTGATGGGGAGAGTCCAAGAACAGGTACTTGGGAACCACTCTCATAAAGCACAGTGATTATTCTTGACCATAGACAAGAGCACACATTTCTTTTCTCCCACCTATCTCCATTAAATGAAACCTAACCAAACATTTTTGCCATAATAAACTTTAATGCCATACACAAACCCTTAAGAAACTTTAAATCCTAGTGCCTAAATTATAAAACTATTATTTGAAAGAATATTTGCCTTTCAGGGAGAAGTCTCTCCTTCAGGCCATATCATTATCATACTGTGTATATCACACATAATGCTACTAACAACATCTGGGACAGATATTTGCACCAATTAAGGCGCGTTCAGTTTCAAGTATCAGAAAACCTAACCCAAACCATATTAAGTGGACAAGAAATGCATAGGCTCACATTACTGAAAAGACCAAGTATTATTTGCTTCAGCCACGGCTTGATCCAAAGGACTCAAAATATTTCAATTCTCTTTTCCTCAGCTGCACCTCTTCTGGGCTGGCTCTGTTTTCAACAAGATCTTCCCTTGAGGTTGCAAGGTGCTTTGAAACACTTCTACATCTCATTTTCCAAAGGTCAAATTCACCAGGGAAGAGGCTTTCTCTCCTGCTGCAGTCCCAACACAGTTCTTGTTACATGTCAATGCTTCTGACTGGGTCACATGCCCATCCTTAAACCAATGACTGTGCCCTAAGGAATGTGATGCTTGATTGGCCAGGTATGAATTAGTAGCTACTCTCTGCTGGAGGTAGAGATGGGGTAAACACACATAGACCAACTGTGGATCTAAGGTGGCTCTCCAAAAAGATACTGGGTACTGCTACCAAAAGAAGGACACTAGATAGTCAAAAATGGCAAATGTCTTCCCCAATGTATGGTGATTGCAAGGCTATTTTGACCAGGAAACACCAGTAAGTTGCAAAACTGAAATCCAAACCAGGATTTTTAATCTTCTTATGAACATCACCATACATACGTCCAACATGAGATATTATGGTCTATTCAAACGAAGTCAAAGCATAGCCATTATCGCTTCCTTTTCTTTGGTCCTTCTGATTTTTATATTGAGTTTTAAACAATGGATCAAACAATATTAAAAGGCTAAAGCTAAAAAAATAGGTTGTGAAATTTAAAATGTCATTAAATAATGACACATTGCATACAATACTTTCGACTTTTGAAAAAGGATACTTTTTCTACCTGAGTGTCATTTGAAGCTTTCCAGACTTCAGTATACAGTGGCCTGAGGTGCATAATAAACAGAATACCTGAAAACATAAAGATATACCAAGAATAAATCTGAACACTTAAATATTCATTATACATAAGATAATGAAGAAATTATCTAGTATATAAAAATAATTCCTATAAACCAGTAAGAAAAATACAGAATAAATACAATTTATTGTGTACAATTTATGGACACAATATGGTAAGCTATATACACAATAAAGTAAGCTAGAGAAAAGGAAATATTAAGAAAATCATAAGACAGAGAAAATATATTAATATTCTTGATCAGAATGAACAATTACAAATAACAACATAGATGAGTCTCATAAACATAAAAGTTAAATGAAAGAAGCTAAACACAAAAGAGTACTACATATTGTATTATTCCATTTATAGAAAAGTTAAAAACAGACTAATCTATTCTATTAGAGGGCAATATGCCGGGTAACCCTGGTGGAAGAACAGTGATTAGAAGGAGCAAGAGTAGAACTGAGGGAGTTTGGGAATAATCTGTTTCTTGATATGGGTGCTAATTACACCAGCATGTTAAGCTGGTGAAAATTCAGCTAGCTGGCCCTTGTGTATATTTTTCTGAACATACATTACACTTTAAAGGTTTAAAATAAAAAAGGAAGAAACAGTTAAGTCTCCGGCCTGTCATTTCCATTTCCAATTCCCTTGCTGTTTTATAAAGTTGCATTTCCATGTTAAAATACTTGTTCTGTTTTAACAAGTAGTGGGTGGTTGGTGTGATTTCTCTATAAATGATTTGTATAATGGTTTGGGAAACACATAAATGTTAGGGGTGTATATAACATTTTTTTGTAGAGATTATATTATTAAGTCATAGTACTTTCAGTCAGCTTTATTTTATCTGTGTAGCACAGTGCCCAGAAGCACTCATGATTTCCAGCTGCAGATTATAACACAACCGATTCCTATGAAGATCACAGCTATTGAAGACATTAACGTAAAGCAAGAATCAGAGAAAGCTGTCATTGTTGATCCTGAAATATTATTTGAAATAATGAAGAAGGTCTCAGGATATCTATTTTTCTTTCTTATATTATTCCCATTAGTAGATACAGAATAGTGATCAGGTTCTAATAAAAATCTCCATTTTGGAGCCCAAACTACAGCTTCCTCCATGTGAGCTCACAAGTGTTTGATCCAACCAGAGCTCTTCTCAATATTGCAGCTTGCTCTGTAAATAAAAGTGTTCTTGTACTTTTTGTTACACTAACAGAGGCTGGATTGAGGGTAAACAAGTTATCCTTATAAGCAGCATTCTATTATTCAGAATATGGAGTATGTGGACTGTGCAAAGCCATAAAAAATCCAAAAGAATATAAAAATTATGATGTGATGAGTCAATGGGTAGATGTTTGTAAAAAGACACAGTAGCAAAGGGCATGCATCAAATAGTAAATCATTTGATTCTAAGGTCTTATAATAAACAGGCAGTGGGGAGATGACTCACTTGAGTGTCCCTGGATGTCAAATACAGAAAGCCCCCAACTGTACAATGGTTCAACTCAGGATTATTTAATTTTTTGACTTTACCATGGTGTGAAAGCAGTATGCTCAGTAGAAACCATACTTTGAGTACTTATGTAACCATTCTGTTTCTCGCTTTTAATACAATACTCAATGAAGTACATAAGATAACCAACTTTTTTTTTTATAAAATAGGCTTAACGTTAGATGATTTTGCCCAACTGTAGGCTAATGTAAATGTTCTGAGCACATTTAAGGTAGGCTAAGTTAAGCTGTGATGTTTGGTAGGTTAGGTGGATTAAATGCATTTTGACCCAGAATATTTTCAACTTAAGGTGGATTTATCAGGACATAAAGTTGTAAGTTGAGGAGCATTTGTAACAGGAAAGCAACAGTTTTTCTAACCCATAAAGTCAGAAATAAAATTACCATCTTTTCAAAGTTGCTATGCTTTATCTTGAGTGTGAAGGTATAATATGAAAATTTCTATCTTCTATAAAAATTATTGTGGCATTATGTTTTGAGATTTCTCAGAACCACAGACTAACTTTTAAGATAAAATGAGATGTTAAAATTTGTCTTTTAAAAAATGGCCCTGAAATTGTGCACTGAGGAGTGCTGTGGGCTCCTACTTGGTGTTTCAAGGTGGTTAGAAAAGGGACAAGAGAGAAGCACTCAGGACCCTGCCAACCCCAGGACACTTTCAACAAGTAGAAATCCACTTCTGTTTTCATAATGGACTTCTATATGGGCTTTATTTGAAGAAAGCATTCAACTATTTAAAAAGAAATAAAAATTTTAAAAAGATAATTCCGGAAGGGCACGGTGGCTCATGCCTGTAATCCCAACATTTTGGGAGGCCAAGGCAGGTGGATCACCTGAGGTCAGGAGTTCAAGACCAGCCTGGCCAACATGGTGAAATCCCATCTCTACTAAAAATATAAAAATCAGCCAGGTGTGGCGGCAGGTGCGTAATCCCAGCTACTCAGGAGGCTGAGGCAGGAGAACAGCTTGAACCCTGGAGGTGGAGGTTGTGGTGAGCCAAGATTGCACCACTGCACTCCAGCCTGGGTGACAGAGTGAGACTCTGTCTCAAAAAATAATAATAGAATAAAATAGATAATTCATTTGGTCCAAATGTCCTCGAAGCTGATAAGTATATAATTAAGGAAACTGAGGCCTCAGCAGGTTAAATGACTTGCCTCAAATCTTAGAGCTACCCAAGGACAAGACTAAAACTGGAATTTCCACTTTCTGATTCCAATTTCAATGAGCTCTCCAAAATACGGTGTGTCCATCAAAAAGCCCCTGCAGTTCCAAAACAAGGAATTGAAAATCTTGAGTCTGAAGTTATTGAATGCTTATTTATCCAACTTACATAGATTTGTTTTACCTTCAGTGTTAAAGTCTTTGATACAGAGACTATCTGCATTTTATTTTATTTTATGTTTCTAAATTTTTTTCACTCTATGCAGAACTCAATCTACCATCTGCATTTTAATAATGTGTGTCATGCTGCATGAAGTAATATAGATAATAGAATCAAGGGTAAACTATTAGCAGTCCACCTCCTGTTTGCTCCAAAGTGCTATTTGCAAATGGAAAAATAAATCTGCTGCTAAACACATTAAATTGGTTACAATCGAATCCTTCAACAGAGTAAAGCTGCCATGGGAACTGAATAGCTGATTTTAAAGCTAAAATAAGCCTTTTCAATACATACTTCAAATTTGAAAAGAAAAGTCAGGATGTCAGTTCAAAAATGCCTGTATAATTAGAAATTAGCTTTTCTGTCATGCCAGTTTACTTTCTTAAAAGACTCTATCATAATTAATTTCTTTATTTGATTCAGAAACCAAAGGGTTAATTAAAGATAGGAACCTCTATTTTTAGCTGTTACTATAGCCAGACTCCCATTCAGTCTAAAAACAGCCATGTCTTTTACACCATTTTTAACCCTGCAAAGCTGAGACTCATGCCTATCCAAATTAAGGATAAGCTTAAATAGCCCATCCTCAGTCAAAACCATGGCAACCAGTACACAGTACACATCCTGCATCTTGCCCGGTAGTCCTTCAAATTCTTTAATCACAAGACAGGAAATCTGTTTTGTTTGGATGTCACTTAAGGGCAGATTTATATTACATGATGATCAACCATTTGCTTTTATTTAGGAAAATAAAAACCTATTGGATGGTGTAAGCTTTACAATGAAGGAGAGAAAAGAGTGCTTTTTATTATTTATTTGTTTGCTACCTTTTTTCAAAAAGATCTGTGGTAAGTCCCAGAATCCCAAAAGGAGAGATGAAGAAAGTGAGAAGTATTGGGTTGTGGGCTTTCTGCAGTTATGACTGCAGAAGCAGCTAGCTTGGCAGATAGGGTAAATAAGAAAAATAAAATCGGATTCTGTACAATGACACTGATTAAGTACCACTCTTAAACTGGGCAACACGAAGGGATCCTTGATAGTTCTGTCTTTTGTTTCAAGTTGAGAATAGCGTCATGATTTTTTTCTGATTGTAAAGTCAATACATGTTCAAGTACACAATCCATGCACTTTAGAAGAGTATAAAGAAGAAAGCAAACATCAGTCTAAGTCACCCAAAGGCAACTGTTAAAATCATGATGACTATCATCTCAACAGCACTATGTGCATGCATGCCACATGTGTTTTCTTTTTTTCTTTCTTTCTTTTTTTTTTGGAGACAGAATTTGCTCTTGTGGCCCAGGCTGGAGTGCAACGGCATGATCTAGGCTCACTGCAACCTCCACCTCCCGGATTCAAGTGATTCTCCTGCCTCAGCCTCCCAAGTAGCTGGGACTATAGGCTCCCACCACCACACCCAGCTAATTTTTGTATTTTTAGTAGAGACGGGGTTTCACTGTGTTGGTCAGGCTGGTCACGAACTCCTGACCTCAGGTTATCCACCCATCTCGGCCTCCCAAAGTCCTGGGATTACAGGCATGAGCCACAGTGCCTGGCCACATGCATTTCTTAATAACTTTATATATGTGAGACTGTACTCTACATGATGTTTTGTGACCTGCTTTTACCATTCAATTCATTGTGAAGGTGTTTACATTCCAATCAATATAGATTTGTCATACACTCTACTGCACAGGCGTGTCATAATTTCTTTAACTAATCCCTTGTTTAGAAATATGTAGGACATTTCCAGCACTTTGCTTATGAACAATACTACAAAGAAGATTCCTTTACACGCATGTTATTGTGCAATCGATCAACTATTTCCACAGGATACACTCCTAGATACGAGATTGCTAAATAAAAAAATATATATATATATATATTTAAATTTGGCATCCATATCATCCAGATCGTACCCTAGAGGAGTTAAGCCAATCTATACATCTACCAGTAAGGCATGAAGATAAATCTTTTCTGCATCTTCACTGATATTGGTTATCTCAGTCTTTATATCTTTTCCCATCTAATAGACAACATGTCATTATATTTTGATAGTAGCAGCTATTTCCCAACAATTTATAACTCCTAAAAAAGGAGAAGTGTAATTCAATTCAATGAGATAGTTGACTTAGATGATTTTGAAAGGCTTTTCCAGTTTTAACATTCAAGAATTCTACAAAAATGTTCTTAATTCATTTCTCTATCAAGCACCTATTATAAGCAAGATCCCAGAGAAGGAGAAGCTAAGCTTGAACACCTAATGAATGTGAAAACAACCCTTTGGGATAGTTGTTTTGATGCTCATTGCATATGGGAAAAATATGGGGATTAAATAAGAGCAGAATCAGAGCAGGTTGATTCAACTAGAAAGCTGAGACTTTTCTCTCCCTATCCCCTGCTGTACCTCATTGGTGTTTCTATCCTTCAGGAACATACAGTCTACTCCAAGGCAAAGTAGGAGTTGCAGGAAAAATCATATTCACATAAACATACTTCAAGTCTCATCTTCTGATTTCTATGTTCAGGCCCTTGTCTTCCTCCACCCACTCCCACTCACTACCATCTTGTGTCACCACTTGAGCATTCAATATTGCACATTTAATAGGTACTTAAGAAATATTGTCCATGTTCCTCACTATCTGCCTACCTGGCTTTGGGGAGGGAGATTTTTCTTATTGTGGACAAGGCAGTCCCTACTTATGGTGCCATGTAACAGCAGCCTGACAGCTAGAAAGCTCTTAGCCCCAAGATTGAATATACCACTTAACTGATAGCCCCCATCCTCTGCCAAGCCTCACCCAGCTTGGAGCTATGAGCCCAGAGAAACAGACTGAATTCCAGAGATAGCAAGACACTCAGCTCCAGGGCACAAGTAAGATAGATTATACTTTTAAAGTTTTTCTTTGACTTTTCTGTAAAATCTGATTAAACTATTATTATGTTTTCTTTAATCTTTGACGTTTTCTTTTTTGCCCTTTGACATTCTGAGAGTGTCTTTAGACTTTATTGAGATTATTATCATCATTATCATTACTATTCATCATTAACCATAGATATCTTAGTCTGTTCAGTTAACTATAACAAACTGCTATGGACTGGGTGGCTTCTAAATAACAGAAATTTATTTCTCACAGTTCTGGAGATCAAGGTGTTGGCTGGTAAGGGCTCACTTCCTGGTTCATAGACTGCTGTTCTTTTGCTGTGTCTTCACTTGGAGGAAGAAGTAAGGTATCTCTCTGGGACTTCTTTTGTAAAAGCATTCACCTAATCACCTCCCAAAGGCCTCATTCCTAATGCCAGGTCCCAGAGAGATACCTCCCAATAAATGTTTTTGTCCCCTCCAAAATTCATACATTAAATCCTAATGCCCAATGTGCTGGCATTAGGAATGGAACAAAAACATTTAGACCATAGCAATGAGTAATCCACATTTGCTATAGTTCAATGTTAGCTAAAAATGGCACATTTAAACTACTACTACTCCAATTACTACATTCTGAGAGCTAAAGCCGACACATTATATAACAGCTCAGGATCAAGAAGTTACCATTGAATGGTTATGTTCACTTGTGGCCCAATAGATCAAAATGTCATTGGTTGATATCCATTCATGATGGTGTAGGACCTGGACTCTACATAACCACTCTTGTATATAAATCATTTCATGCTCATTTATATTTCACATAGTACAAAATAGCTTTTTAATTTGGTTTGTGTAAATATATGACAAGCTGCAATTCAATGATTTCTGGAGATGAAATACCCTGAAAAACAACTGGACAGACACACCATTTACATCGTAAAATTCATGTAAACCTCACCTGGTAAATTATCTCATTTCCATGCAATAACTAATTGTTCTATGTGCTTTGATTAGGCTGGGAAAATCTTGATTTTGGTGAATGTCTATGGATTTTCCGGGCTCTTGAATAGGACAAGCCCTTGACTGTGGTCTACCTCACTGTAAGGTGAGCTGAGGACATTGAGCTACAGTGACAGCTCACTTCCAGGAAGAAAAGCAGTCCTATTACATTTGCTGCAATAAACTCATGCTCTCTTAATTTGCCATCTTTTTTTTTTTCAAACAAATGTGTTATTATTCAACAACAAAGGGTCTGACAAGATCCCACAGAGCTTATACTACAAAGCTACATGAAAGCAGGAAATGATGAATGTTAAGTGCATTCTGACTTGATTCAGTTTAAAGAGATCACTTCCAAGAAACACTTGGGATCAGTACTTGTGGTGTAAGAGATGTCTCCTGACAGCTGGGGTTTATTGGAACAAGTGGAGCTTTGTTCTCTTTTATGTCCATTTATTCCCATGCATTTGTCATCAGAAACTGCTCATGCAGAGGGCAAAGCAGAAGATTACACACTGGAGCACCAGCAAAGAGGTAAGAGATTCTCTCCAACTAATGCTGAGGAGGAGGGACTAGCTGTCAGTTCTATTTTTAGTGGTTGCTGCTGTGATGATTTCTAGGGTGCCTTGTCCAGCCTCTCCCTACAAAGGAATTCACATCTGGGCATTTCCATAGTTTGGTTTTGTTTGTTCCCTCCAAATCTCATGTTGAAATTTGATACCCAATGTTGGAGGTGGGGCTTAGTGGGAGGTGCTTGGGTCATGGGGCAGATCCCTCATAACTGGCTTGTATATTCCTCGTGGTAATGAGTAAGTTCTTATTCTATTAGTTCCTGGGAGAGCTGGTTGTTAGTGACACCTTCCCACCCTCTCTCTCTTGCTTCCTCTCTTGTCACATGATCTCTGCACACACCAGCTCTCCTTTACCTTTCATCATGAGTAGAAGCAGCCTGGGCCCCTCATCAGAAGCAGATGCCAGCGCTATGCTTCTTGTACAGCCTGCAGAACAGTGATCCAAATAATTATCTTTTCTTTATAAATTACCAGCCTCAGGTATTCCTTTATAGCAGCACAAATGGACTAAGGTAGTCATTAGTATCCATGTATGCAACCAAGCTCATAACCTCTTCTTTCTTCGCACATAGTTAGACTCTATTTCCCAGCCTCTCTTGAGGTTATAGCTAATGGAATACGAGCAGAAATGATGTGGGCCACCTCCAGGACTGGCCCATAAAAACCTCCATGGTTAATTCTCCTTGCTCTCTCTTCCCCCATCTGCCAGCTGGATGTCCATGCCCAGGTAACCATGAAGTTGTGTTTGAAGAATGGTGGAGCCTCCATAAGCCAGATCCTACAATGATTACATGGAACTCAACTTATCCACCCCTCTACTCCTGCCTACTGGAATTTGCATAAAGAAAATATAATTGTCTATAATATCAGACCCCTGAAATTTGGGCAGGGAAGTGGGGGAGGTCTGTTACAACAGTTAGCCTACCCTGACTCATACAGCATTCAAGAGCCCATAGAAAGAGCAAACGATGCTCTCTGAATGCACCTACTCTTGCAGCATTTCTGACCATCTTTTTTTTAATGTTCCCCTCTACTTGATTCCAACAACTGGCATTGAACTGGGATAAGCATGTCAGGTTTTTACATACTAGCATGTCGATATGACTCTGGAAAAAATGTGAAGATGGCAAAGAACACACATTCCTGAGGACAGAAATGCTATCCCAACCAACAAATCCTTGAGGGGTATGTTCCCTAAAACAGTCATCCTGCTAGGTGCTGGGATACCAAGGTATGAAACTTCATCTCCACCTTAGAGTGAAAACAAAAACAAACAAAAAGATACAGTTCTATTCCTCAAACTTACAAACTAGTTGGGGAAACACAACTTAAAAGACAGTCGGCTAATCAAAGAGGACAAACTTTACAGTCAGCAGAACTGGGCTGCAGTATCAAATATGGCACTTAAATAGTAAATAGATGGAAAACGATTTCATCACATTGTTCTCAGTTTCCTTAGGCACCTGATAAACAGGGTTAAGTTTTTTAACATTTTATTTTGAAATAATTTTAAGCTTACAGAACAGTTGCAAGAGTTCCCACCTATCATTCCTTCCCCCATCGTCCCCTAACGTTAACAATTCACATAGTTTGTTTTATTTTACAGAATTGTTTTGACTACTCTGGTTTCTTTACTTCTCCAAATAAATTTCAGAATCAACTTGTTGATTTCTGCAAAGAAGCACATACTTGGGTCTTGTTTTTTACCCAGTCTGACAATGTTTTTCAATTAGTGTTCAGATCATTAATGTGTAAAATGCATTAAAATCACCTTCTTACTAGCTGTTTTCTATTTGTTCCAACATTTCTTTGTCTCATTTTCCCCCTTTTCTGCTGCCTGTTCTCGGAATCATTGAGGATTTCTTAAAATTCCATTTGATTATCTCTATAGCAATATATAAAAAATGTTTTAAAGAATGTTTAGTGGTTACCCTAGATTTACAACATATATATTTAATCAGAGTCTGCCTACAAATATATTATACCACTTTATTTGTAGTGTAAGGAGTCTATAACAGAATATCCTCAGTGTTTTTTAACTGTGCTCCACATGAAAATCAGGAGAGGAGATTTGGGAAAAAAATGCCAATGCCCAAGCCCAAACCAAAATGAATTCAACCAGAATTTCTGGGGGCGGGAGAAGCCCAGGTGTATCTTTCAAAAAGCTCTCCAGGAAGGCGGAGGTTGCAGTGAGCCGAGATTGTGCCACTGCACTCCAGCCTGGCGACAGAGCAAGACTCCGTCTCAAAAAAAAAAAAAAAAGCTCTCCAGGAGAGTCTTCTTTTTTTTCTTT
Source organism: Cacajao melanocephalus (assembly GCA_963573385.1). Taxonomy (NCBI): domain Eukaryota; kingdom Metazoa; phylum Chordata; class Mammalia; order Primates; family Pitheciidae; genus Cacajao; species Cacajao melanocephalus. The sequence goes on from CAUYLG010038503.1 coordinate 79,079, forward strand.
TTGAGATAGGGTCTCACTTTGTCACCCAGACTGAAGGGCAGTGGTACAATCATGGCTCACTGCTGCCTCAACCTCCTGGGCTCTAGTGATCCTCCTGACTCAGCCTCCCAAGTAGCCAGGACCACAAATACACACCACCAAACCTGGCTAATTTGTTTTTTTGTTTTGTTGTTGTTGTTGTTTGTAGAAACAGGGTCTCGCTATGTTGCCCAGTCTGGTCTCAAACTCCTGGGCTCAAGTGATCTTCCTGCCTTGGCCTCCCAAAGTGCTGGGATTACAGGCATGAGCCACCGCTCTGGCCTTCCAAGAGAAGACAGAGTTTGAGACACAGTTTCGCTCTTGTGGTCCAGGCTGGAGTGCAATGGCACGATCTAGGCTCACTGCAACCTCCATCTCCTGGGTTCAAGTGATTCTCCTGCCTCAGCCTACTTAACACCTGGGATGACAGGCATGCACCACCACACCCAGCTAAATTTTATATTTAGAGACGGAGTTTCACCATGTTAGCCAGGCTGGTCTCAAACTCCAGACCTCAGGTGATCTACCTGCCTTGGCCTCCCAAAGTGCTGGGATTACAGGCATGAGCCACCACGCCCGACCCCATGAGATTCTTTTTTTGTGGGGAGGGTCTTGCTCTGTTGCCCAGGCTAGAGTGCAGTGGTGCAATCTCCACTCAAACCACCTCCTGAGTTCAAACAATTCTCCTGCCTCAGTCTCTTTAGTGTCTGGGATTATATGCACCCACCACCACATCTGGCTAATTTTTGTATTTTTAGTAGAGACGGGGTTTTACCATGTTGGCCAGGCTGGTCTCAAACTCCTGACCTCAGGTGATCCACCCACCTTGGCCTCCCAAAGTGCTGGGATTACAGGCTAGCCACCACGCCTAGCCAAGATTCTTAATAAGCAATGAGTTTTGGCCACCAACCTTTATAAGTCATAAATTATCAATTGGTGCTTACATGCAATGTACAGCCCGGAAGTGTGTTTAAGTATGCCTGTTATTCAAAAGCCAAACTACCTGGGCAGTGGATACACCTGGTAACAATACTAGTGACTTAGCATTTATTGTCCTGGTATAATTATGTCAACTCCCTACCCACTTCAGTCCTTTATAATATCTGATTTAGACTGTAACTACAAGACACCAAGGAGTTTGTAAAAAAACAAACAAACAAACAAACAATAACACTATTTTTAATGAAAGAGTACAGAAGAAACTACTTATATGTTCAACACAAGATGCCCCATTCCAATCAGTGAAGCAGGTACCAGATAGAATAATTTGCTTCCTCACTCTGAAAAGTTTTACTTGTTACAAATGATAATGTTAATAATTTGAGTGTTTGAACATGATTTCAGACCATGAATAATTTTCTAAGAACAAAGTATCAGTGAAATCACTAACACTAAATCTGCCATCTTTCATAGAGCAGCCTGTGATAGCACAGGTCCTAAAATAACTCCAAAGTTTTAGAGATTTGGCCTTTGTCAGAACAGTAGGAAAAAGCTGTCTTTCAAAAATACCAAGTTTTTCATAGAAATAAAAGACTAGAAGCAACATTTATTGCAATTTAACTCTTTTATTTTAAAGGTTAGGAAACTGAGACTCAGAGATGTGTCTATTCAAACTCCTACAACCAGTTCAAGCCAAAGATTTCGATCTCATAATTCTTTACTCTGCAATGTGTCCATGCAATCGCCAAACGTTTAGCATTGTTAGAACAATTACCCTGGATAATCTCAAGAGTGGAGAATATAGTGGGG